>JAHXHD010001332.1:0-33559 GCA_019857685.1 Papiliotrema terrestris | reverse complement strand
AGGTGAAAGCGCCTTGTAAGCGGTGTGTCAAGGCTGGGGTGGGTTTGTCTTCCGCCATGAGTTCAAGAATTCGGGACGAGGATGAAACCTGACACTTTTGAAAGTGGGGCCTTTAAGCGACATCCTTCGGGTCCCGACTTTCGTTTCGGCCTAGCCTAGCGGGAGCTTCCGTTCCATCCCGTAGACGCGAGGTCAGGGGTAGCAGTCGACATGGTCTGGTAAAGCTATGCGGGTGCCCTACAGTCGTGCATTCGTAGGCAGCCCGCGTAAGGTCTGAAGCGACCGCTGCCGGGTCAGGCGTCCCCAATCGCCGCGGAATTATTCAGGACACATGGTCCGGCCAGCTATGATTGAGACCTGTCACTGACACCGCTCGGAAGCTGATACATCTGAGTCAGTTCAGATACCGATTCCCCTGGGCGGCGTTAGGGGAGTGACTGCCAAAAGTCAAGCCCAGACCGCAACGTGTGTCGCCCTTGGCTCACATCTGCGCCAGTCCTCGGATCAGACGGGTCAGAGCCGACATCGAGGCAAAAGATTCGCGTCGTATATGCGCGATGGGACGGGCCAGAGTATTACGACACGGTACCCAAACTCAATGCGTCCCGTCCGTGAAGCCAACGTACCTTGAGGCTGAGTTTTGAGGTTGAGCCTTATTGAGCACATGTCAGACTGGCTACGGACGCCTGCTTTCAGGAACGAGACGACGTACCGATTGGCTGGACGCCTTTCAGGTACGAGTGACTTCCACATCAGCAATCCGTCTGAAGCGGGTGTGGCTTCGAACTGGATCTTCTTCTCAACGGTCGGAGGGGAAGTGCTCACAGAAGCACACGGGGAGGATCTCGTCGGTTTCAGTTAGGCTGCCATGTGATCTGATCCCACCGGCATAGTTCACACTTGCTGAGACAAATCTTGCCGGCCGTTCGCAATGTTCAGCTGGACCCGCTGATCAGATCCGTCCGGGCAAAGGCAAAGGCCTCGCTAGACGTCCCGTCACCGAGCATTATTGGCTCACTTGTCCTTCCAGGTGAAGCCTACACCTCATTTTCGCATCACACTCCTGTCTGCTTGCATCTGGCTACCGGAAGCACCAATACACGAACGGGCGCGATGTCAAGCGACCACCCGGCACCGCCTTCGGCTTCCCAGCCCGCGACCAACCTGATTCGTTCATCGTGCGACCAATGTCGACGACGAAAGCTCAAATGTTCTGGAGTGCAACCGGACAACCAGATCACTGGGTGTGCGCGATGCCGTCAGAAGCAGCAACCCTGCACTTTTGGTACGACGATTCGCTCCCTCCTCGAAAGTTGTCGTACTCACTTTCAGGCTTTCAGAAGCGGATGGAGCGTCCCCGACGACAGCGGTCGGGAGATGTCTCAATCTACGGCTCTGCCGAAGCCTTCTCTCCAACACGCCCGCCAATGTCAGTATACGACGAAAAAGTGTCAAGTAGCAGTAGTCTCCGCACTGCATTTGACAGCGGTGATTCCGGCGCTTGGCTATTGGATGCGTTCGGCAGGACGACACAACCAGCAAGCGACATCTTTACCAGCGTTCCATCGTCGACGACCTCCGGCCTGGGCAACGGCTTGGAGTTGACAGAAGACTTTCAACTCGATGCAGAACCGAGCGTATGGTCCCCACTGGAGTGGTTGTGGGAGTCGATCGCCGATCAGGCTGGCACGGCTGTGGGCGACCAGTCGAAGATATTGGGCGGCAATACCAGTCAGATAGGAGGGCGGCTAGGTGCCTCTCCGATCCAACTTTTGACTGCATCGCAGTGGCTGAACACAATCCATCCCATGATTTGGGCGCATGACGCTCCTCCAACCGGTATCTCCTCGTCCCAGCATCTGCGCGGCACCACGAAACAATGCCTTTATAACGTTTCAGACATGTTCAACACTGTCCGGGACCTGCTTCGACCTCGATCTGTATCCGAGGGACCAATCGGGGAAACTCTTGGCGACGTGCTGGACATTGCGCTCACCGCGACTCAGCTGGTGTCTTCCGCCTTCGAAAGTTCCTTTGTCTGCTCCGCTTGCCAGCAAGACGCTTCGACGACAATGACAGGGGTGACGATTGCATCCCTCGTGCTGCAGATACACGACAAGAGTATCAAACGCCTGCAGCTCGCTCAGATGGATCTCTGGAAGGTGTCTACCAGCGGCTTGACCCAGATCCCCTCTCCATGCTTTCCCCAAACAGCATTATCTGCTAGGGCTTCCGCAATGTACAACCCAGGCTCCCGCATGACCTCATGATCACGCTCGCAGCGATGCAGCTGGAACTTGAGGTGCTGATCGATGCGCTTCGGTTTATAAGCGGGGACGGCGCCGGAGTCCGGGATCTTTCTGTGCCCCACTGGAGGGGTAACGAAGGGTGAGTGGTGGTCCCTCTCCTCGCTCACGCCACAGCCTCAATGTGCTCTCCGCACGTCTCGAGCGGATCACTCGGCAGTACAGCCATTTTGGTGCCGAGATTAAGTTTGAGAAAAGAAGCTAGAGTCGCCACGAAAGATCATGGGTGGTACCCTGCTGGCAATGATCCTGTCTTCCTCTGTCCAGCCAAGCGGGTCCTGAGCCTTCCCGCCCAGCTGAGCGTGAGCGCCATGCGCGACTAACCTTCCACCTGTCAGTTTTCCCTACAGTGGCTCTCTGCACAGGTTGCAGGATGTTCTAGCTTAACAAGGACCGCACAGGTGTGCCGCTATCCGGACCACAGGGACATTTTGGCCGTGTTCATGTGAGGCCCCATTGAGGATATCTGCGAGCAGTCAGCCTGGTAGAACCGAGTGCAAGTCATCAATTAAACACGGTACTGTTGGACAACAATAAACAGTTCAGGTCATTGTCTTTTTTTCCGTCTCGCGGCGACGGGAGTTGTCAGGTGGGAACTATCAAGGAGAAGGCCCTGACAATACGCCGAGAGAAGAACTACAAACTCTGCGAGATGCCAAATAGGCGCGAAGTGTCTCGGCACTTTATCCCCTCTGCCTCACCCCTCCTACTGCCCACAGGACCAGCCACGCATGTGGTGCGGTTCCACCTTCGAAACCCCCTAGGGGCGTTGTGATGGGAGATGCTCTCGCCTGCAATCCCTCTGACGTCGAAGAAGTCTCCGTTAACAAAGAAGATGTTATAACCAGACGAGCTCTTGGTGCATACCCTTCTCTTGTACACTTCTCACCATATCGGCCAGCACCATAGCAAAAGGACTGCCTCTTGTTCCCCGCACCGAAAGTCGACGATACCATGCCACCACTACAGTGAGCCTGCTCCTACTTGTGCTCGCACTTTGCACTCACAGCCAGAGCATGTATGCGCTTCCAGCAGACGGGAAAGAAAACAATCGGCTCGAGAAGCAGCACCAGCTCATGATGCATCTCTTCGGCGGCCCTGTAGTCGCCCCCATACGCGACCGTCTGCAGTTTGAAGGTTTGCGAGTGCTCGATGTGGGCTGCGGCCCGGGCAGCTGGATCAGGGTGCGATGGGATGGATATTTGCCGCTGTCTGACTGACTTACCTGCAGGCCATTCACGCCGAATACCCCAAAGCAGACTGCCACGCGACCGATTTCGCGGCGACCTACACCCCCGAAGGCAAGGATCGGATCACGTTTGTCATCGGAGACGTGCTCAAAGGCCTCCCGTATGAAGACGGATATTTCGACTTCGTACACATGCGCTTTTTCACGGGCGCTCTCAAGGCAGGTCTTGGTGCGCAGGCTTTGAAGGCTGATGCGGCAGGTGGCCGAGTGGCCACAAGCCGTGGCAGAGCTTCATCGTATTACCAAACCAGGTGGCTGGGTTCAGATGACCGAACCGGATGGTCAGATTCGCAGCTTGCAAGGAACCACCCCGACCATACAAGACTGGAACGACCGAGGTCTGTGATCCTCACCTGTGCTGAGCTGACGATTGACACTGCAGGAATGCGCGGGTCACTCAAAAAGCGAGGCGGGGAGCCCCTGGCCGGGCTGAAACTAAGCGAATTCATGGCAGAAGCAGGTTTCACCAACAGGGGAGTTGTTACCGTGTCCGCACCCATGACGCCTGACGAGGGTGCTCTCGGCCTGTTGATGGCGCACGACTACCGCGAGCTGGTCTTGACCCTGGCACCGGTGCTTTCTCAGTCTTGGAACATGACGCCGTCGGAAGTGGTGGGCTGGGGCGACAAGGTGCTGGCAGAAGCGCAGCTGCTCGGCAGTTTCCACAACTTTGTAACAGCGTATGGTCAGAGGTAGGGGTTCGGCTCCTTTGGGGGGGCTATATGTACGCGGGGGTTCGTTTGTCTGGCTAGTAACTCATTAAATGTCACCGAAGTCGAAGTTGTGTCCACTCGATCGCAATATGTGTCCGAAGTCCCCTATCCCGAGACCTGCGAGGTTCACTATCCTTTTATAGCCTCTTGTGTTGCTGGACTACGCGTTAACCGCTGGCACACCATGGCAAGTCTTCCTCCAGTTCAACCAATTCTGCTTGGAGTTTTCACTTCAGCCATTCCGCCCTCGACAACGGATGCGGAGTATCTCATCTGGTCTTTCGCGAGGGAGGCTTATACCGACCTCCGTATCGAACGATGCGATGCGGAAGTCGCAGACCATCACAGGCCGTGCTTGGCGGCTACTATCCGACTAAACGGGAAAGACCGGGCAGTAACCGTCATTTGCGATGACGAGGGAAGCAGGACCTCGTGCGGGTTGATCGTGAATTCTCTTCAATCCCCCAAGAACCTGTCCCACAACCAGCTACAAGGCCTCGGCGTCTTGCTACGGACGGCGCTCAGGGGGATCACGGCAGTGCGAATCGAACAAGAGCGATCGAATAGCTCCTGTGTAGCTACCCAGGACATTGACGGAACCGTCGAGGCGGTCGTACGGGCGTACGAGCACCACCTCAAGTTCACCCCGGCTGATGACCGCTGGCACGATCCCGCGCGAACTACGGGACGCAACCGGTTCGCGGCTCAGGTACGCCTTTTCGTCAGCCAGGGGATGCCAATCCAGGCCGTATTGCCAGCATTTTCTTGCAAGAGTAGCAACCTTGTAAGCCGCTTGGGCCAGACGGACCAGATGCTCGCTCATGGACCAGGATAAGGTGTTGGGTTAATTACCGGACAAGGGCGAAGAGCTTGCTTTGGTCACCCTGAAGGTGTTCCTCGACGCGGTCAAGGCTGTTTACCCCCCGGGTTGTAAGCTGGTCATCGTCAGCGACGGCCATGTCTTTTCCGACCTGGGTGAGGGAGGAACACGCTGGTCTTGCTGATCCTGCCAGTCGGCACCGATGATGAGACGGTCGACGTCTACAACTCGTATCTTCGCATCATGGCAGCAACCATCTTTCAACCCGGCGAGCTCAGCTTTGCTGGACTACAAGACCTACTTGACCTTCACTCACACAGCAATGCTCGCCCCGTTGCTCCTGAGAATGTCCAGAACTCCCCATTCGGCTCCAGGGGAACGTGGGGAGCGGAGGTAGGCCGAAGGGCCTTGATGAGCATCTTTGCTCAAAGTGGTTCCCTTGATAATCGACTCAGGCCCGACACCGCATTGTTGGGCTTGTGTCGAGGGTGAGCGGGACAAACGGCCGGGGTGTTACCACTCATCGGCAGCTTCGCGCGGTTCGTTTTCGAGGACACCCAGCAGCATTCCAAGGCCTGTAACATATCGAAAGGTCGAGCGAGGCGGATTTCGTGGACCTCGGCAAAGCTCATGATCCTGGTGAGTCGACAGAGTTCCCACCAGGTGCACACTGCCCGTTCAGCGAAACGAAGCATACTCCAAGCTTGTTCCCAGCGGCTTTGAGATTCAGCATCCATCCGTGAGTCCGTCCTGGGGATGGAACAACCCAGCTGAGCCTACAGACACAACAATCATGGACCCAAATTTGCCATCAGCCTTCTGCATCCCGCACTCCGAGGGAACAAAAGTACGGCGACGATCAACACCACCAACTCGGAATCATTCCATATTCCCACTCCGTGGCACAACGTGGTACTACAGCTTCCTTTGGGCGGCTTCATACTGGTCAAACGAAAGTCCCTCCTGGATCTCGCCATGAGCGATCATCAGGTCAAGCAAGTGCCGGTGACTTATCCAGAGGGAGCTTACTATCGTTTGGCGGTGTGAGGGGTTTCAAGTTGGTCTGCCGTTCGGACTCAGAACCGCGGGTCGTTACTTGTTTCTCTCCGAACGACATGCTGGGATTGCTCGCTTTGAGGTCACTCGCTGGGGCAGCGGCCTCAATTGTATACGGTTCGGAAATTTATGCAACGTCTAGACGGGATCAGCTGTCTTTGTTGCATGTGTCGGACGCGGAGACTTTCCCGTCTGATGTCTCCGAGCAGACTGAACGGTCCGGCAGTGGCGGCAAGTGGGAAAAGAAACAGAAACAGTTCTTTTTTCTTCAACCCAGAGGCCCCGATCTCCATCCAGACGACTCACTAACCGGCGCCATGTCTGCATTCTGGTTTCTAGCTTTGCTGTACGCCTTTCGAGCTGTCTTTGCCTTGGTCTTCTTGTTCGGCGTGTTCTACTGGTGGCTCTGCCGTCCGCGGAATGGCTTCGCCCCAGGACTTCCGGTGCTTCCCATCTGGATTTCGCTGCTACCGCTCGTTCGCTCATGGCTAAGAAAACCGCCACTGCCGGAGGACGAGCTCTACAATCGGTATATCCGACCTCGCATAGAAGCAAAGGGGGCCATTGCTATCTATTTCGGGGGCAGATGGAACGTCCTCGTCGCTCGGCCCAGTGCCTTCCGCGTCCTCTTTGCGCAGGAAAAGGAGACATATCACAAATCTGGCAATCATATCAAGCTCCCAAACGCAGTCATCAGCCAACTCACAGGAGGCAACATCATCTCGGAGCACGGACAGGCGAGTTGTCGAGACACTGTCGTGGCCCCTGCTGACTTGTTTAGAAGTGGAAACGGTACGCTTCGGTCATCCGTCCGGCACTCAAGTCCAAAATCGATCTTGAGGGGACGGAGGAGGCCACAGTGAGGTTTGTGCGGCAGATCGATACCCTGCAGACACAAGGCTTGGTCGACCTGACTCCGCTTGCCCAACGATTTGCAATGGAGAATCTCACGCTCAGCATCTTTCGACGCGACCTCGGGGTGAGCGCTCCTGTTGGTCAAGCTCTATTTGAGCTGACGCGCGCGAATAGTTCCTTTCAGAGACGGTGCCTTCAATCCACCTCATACACGCTACGGTCAAGAGGCACATATTTCATCCCCTCTACCTCAGCTTTCCACAGCTCGACAGCCTTCCGGTTCAGTTCCCTTCCAGGCTCGTCGCTCGTAATAGCATTCATGAGCTCGAAGCTGCCCTGCTGGAGGGATTGGGTCGCAAAGAGGTCCAAGGGGCCTCGAGAAGTCCTAGTGCTCAAGTCACCGGTCAAAGCGAAACACCGTCCGCAGCCCGTCGAATCGGCGAAGGTGATCGGGAAGGTTCGGTGCTAGACGCTATCAAACAGGCTCGCTCGACAGGAGCTTGGACAGAACGCGAGTACATCGATAATCTCAAAAGTGCGCGTTTTCCACTTGTCGGCGCTGACTGGACAGTTCTATTCATTGCCGGTCACGAGAACCTGCAGCAAGCTTTGCTCACCGCTCTTTGGCTCTTAGCCTCTGATCAGGTGCATTCGTTTACTGCTCTAGGATTGTTGACACACAAGCCACAATTGCTGACCCTTAGGATCAACAAGAGACTTGTCGCGTTCTCGGAAGCTCTTTTGGGCCATCGCCCGAGCTCTGGGCTTTCCTGCATGAGATGCTTCGTCTGTACCCTCCCATTCCGCAGCTGTTCAGCCGCGAAACGGCCCACGACGCTCACGTTGACCTGGAATCAGTCAGCATTGACTCTTCTGGCAGCGACGGTGTCGACGTCAAACGAGGAACATACATCGGCTGGTCTGCGTTTGCACTCCACCGCAGTTCGAGCGCGTCATCCTGGCGACCCGATCCCCTGGCATTCAGACCGGAGCGATGGGGGGCCACCATATCCAACATAGACCATTATGCTGCGCGCGCGACGAGCCGCGGCGATTTTGCAACGTTTCATGGGGGATCTCGTGCTTGTACGTTGCAGTGCAAGGCGTGGAGCTCTGGCGCAGCATAGTCGCCAGCTAATCGACAGGTCCTGGTAAGGCGTTTGCCTTGCGGTCTTTGGCGACGGTCCTGGCGGCTTTGTTGCGTCGTTTTCGCATCTCCTTGGCGCCTGATGAACAGGTCAAACTCAGCCCAGGTGGACTGCTGGCACCTCGCGAACTACGCCTGCGCTTTGAGGATCTCGAGAGCAGCGGCCGACAGGGTAGCCATCGCCAGGGATGACGAGGTGAGGCAGGCGAGTACTATCTGGAAGCGGGGTGCGAATGCAGTAGCGTTAGTAGCCCTCTGCCCTCCGATCCACCGGAGGCAACGACTGCCTTGAAACAGCAACAGCAGCAACAGCAGCCTGATGGGATGGATGCCTAGCTTGTCATGTGGACTGCACAATTGGAGACTGCCACGGAGGGTCACCCAACGGGTTATCCAGACGTCTCCCGACTGTGTCACCTATGTGTTGGGCATCTGTGTCAACCAAGACATTCAATCTAAAATAGTCTCTCATATTGGGGAAACCCTTCACCGACGAGACCGCAAACGATCCGCCCATTTGCCTTTGCCGGCTCCGAGGTCCGTATGGGCCGAGTCGCCCTCATGTCCTGCGGTCGTCAGATGCTTCCCGGACCTCACCTTGGGCGGCGGCGGCGGCGCCAGTCCTCCCGGGGGAATCATCGGTCGATCTCTTGGCCGAGTGACCGACAGATAGACGGGCCCAGATCTGGCGGCATGAGGAAGTAACGCCACCGGCTCTGGGCGGGGAAGCCACGATGATTGGAGAGCAGCGGACTGTGCGGCGGGTGCAGGTGCGCGTGGCCGGGAGGGCTTGTTGCCTAGCAAATTGCCAATCTCCGCCGTGAGACCCGTATCTTGTCGCGATGGTGGTGGTCTGTGGGAGTGCTGCTTCACAGGAACAGGTGGAATGTGCACGGATGTCGTCGGGCCATTGCTGTATCCCCTTCGAGCTGATCGGGGCGGAGGCGTGGGGAGTCGGCCGGTGCTGGACCCGGAGGACGACTGCGTCTGTGGCCGAGCAGGCCGTATCAGTGGTCGATCTAGTCTCAACGCAAGCTCAATATACGCAGTGAGCCGACACGCACCACTGCTGGCTGACTCGGCCTGTCTGGCAAGCTCAATCTCTCGATTTGCCTCGTTGATCTTGGCCTGCCGCTCTCTCTCTAACCGGTCTTCATCCTCCAGTTGCGTCTTCAGCTTCGCCTTGGCTTCGACGTACTTGAGCTGCACTGCAGCTTTCTTCATCGATTTGTAAGACGAAAACACGCTGTCTCGGAAGGACGTGTCACTCGCGGCGTGAGACGCCTGCCCCCGAGGCATTGGTCGGTCGTAGGGGTCAGGCGGAGCGGTCTCGGCTTTGCGAACATCTCGACGTCTGCGCGGACGTCGATCCAGTCCGCCGTCGTGTCTATCTCGATGCCGGTAAGCCCGGCCCCCTAGCCGTCGCCTCGTTCGCCGTCTGGGATAGTACGTTTCCGCGCTCATGTAACTTGATTCGGAGGTGTAGTCGCTCTCACCTTCGGACTCGGTCTCGCTTTCCAGTCTCCGTTTCCGTTGACCGCTGTCTCTGCGCCGTCCATCATGCTTTCGCCGCGACGAGAGCCGCGCCTGCTTTCTGCGTCTCGATATGATGGTGCCTCCATCACTGACACTGTCGTAGCTCTCATCACTCCCGCTGTCAGTCTCGCTCTCGCCCCGCTGCCCGACCGCCTTCTTCCGCGCTTCCATGAGCTCCTTCACCCGCCGCTCCTCTTCCGCTTCAATTTCCTTCGCACGTTTCTTGTCGTTCGCCGACTTCTTCCGCGCTCTCCACCAGGCCCACGCTAGAACAGCGATCAGTAGGGCACCGCCTAGACCTATACACAGCATCTGCCACCATGACAGATTGGTCGATGCCTCCGCGTGGGCGAGGATGGTACCTGAACCCGAGTCGCCGCTGCTGCTGGGGCTTGCGGATGTTCGTGAGGGGCTCGGTCGGGGCAGGGTTGTCGTCCGCGTCGGCATCGGATTCACCGAATCGGAGTCGTCTGTCGAGATGGGCCGAACAGGCGGCTCGATTTGGACGGCCTCCGTGGGGAGGGTAGCTTGTCGCGCAGTGAACAAGTGGTGAGGTATGCGCATCGATCAACATTGCGAGTAAGCCGAGAAGGCGTGTGAATGACGGCGGGTCGACATGCAGCGGCTTTCAAGTGACGAAAGCAGTGGAACAACGCCTCGGGCTCCCCATCGCACCCGAGGGTCATGGTCAGGGATCATCGTTGAAGACGGGCGGGGGCCGACGCGAAAGGATCGTGTGACGAGTAAATGAAAGGATGGTACAACAATGCAACATGCTGGACAGATGCCGAACGCTCGGCGAGACTTACACTGGTCTGGCCCATGCTGGACCACCTCGAAGAGGCTCGCGAATCGAAGTGTAGATGGTTCAGTCGCGACAAGAGCAACCTCGAGATGCAAGACGCGTGATTGGAAGAACGCCAGTTCGAGGTCATGTCGGATGATGACTAAGAGCGCGTTGTCCTAGATCGTTCCTTCTCTCATTCATCTCTGACAAAAATTGCATGCGAGTATTCCCCGGCTCGTCATTCGCAGCACAACGACTGGCAAGACCGATCAGAAGCACCACTCGAGCTCTCAGCACGCCTGGCATACAGGTCCATCGAAGATTCTACATGGGCGACAACATTGTCAAGTGAGTTCTTACAGGCGGCCCCCGACACTGACGACCAGCTTCTACGCAGGTCAGCCGCCTCTGAACCGGCTCTCCTTCCAGCGCGGCCAAGTCGAGCGTATCAACGAGCACCTCGGAGCGAAAGATGCTCGTTTCATCCTATTCAAGTGGGTTGTCAACTCCAGCTCGCAGTTAATCAACAGAGACTTCAAACCGCTGGTCAAGAAGGACCAGCCCGGCGAGCTGCTGTTCCTCAACAGGCAGGACGTGTCAAGTCTGATCGCCGACGGCTTCGTAGCTCCGTAAGTTCTGCTCGCCGTCATCGCTCACCCCAGCTCCGCGTCCGACTTGCAGGACAAGGACCGCTCTCGCATCTTAGAATCCGCTCGTCTACCCCACACCCTTGCCCCTCTGGTCTTCCTCGGCGTTGACGACCGCGCTCACTCCTCGCACCAGGCCAAGCCGGCCAAGGTCGATCCGCTGTGCCCCGAGGGAGTCCCATATTTCGCCATCGATGTAGGTAAAGACGGAGCCGAGTATGAGAAGCTAGGAGGAGAGTGGGGCGATGCGAGGGGCAGTGCAAACCATATGGACGGATGGACAGCTGGTGTATTCGCGCAGGCTCGGGCGTTGATTGACTGGAATGTGCGCAACAGGGTGAGTTGTAGGTTTGAATCGAGGTTATGCATCTTGCTGATGACAGTTCTGCCCCGCTTGCGGCAGCCCCACGTACAGTCTGTGGGCGGGGTGGAAGCGGAGCTGCACGACCGCCGTCGAGCCTAAACCAGACTCAGAGCCGTGTTTCTCGCTCCAGGGCTTGCACAACTTTGCTTACCCACGAACAGACCCGGTCAGTCAAGAGGTGTAACCCGCTGAATGCGCAGGCTGACTAGCAGGTCATCATCATGGGCATCTTGAACGCCGCCGGAGATCGGATGTTGCTTGGACGGCAAAGCAAATGGCCGAAGGGAATGTATTCGTGCTTGGCCGGCTTCGTGGAGCCAGGCGAGTCGTTCGAAGACGCTGTGCGGCGAGAGGTGATGGAGGAGGCCGGCATCGAGGTGGGACCCGTCAGGTAGTGAGTTTAGGCCACCGACAACATGTTGACCGTAGCTCGTCTAGTCAACCGTGGCCATACCCCGCAAACTTGATGGTTGGCTGCTATGGCCGAGCCGAGGATGGCCAAACGATCCGGCTGGATCTGGACAATGAGCTGGAAGGTGCGTGCTGTCTCCACGCTTGCAGCCAGCTCATGACGCAGACGCGCAGTGGTTCTCGCGCGACGACCTCGCTCGCCTTATCAAGACGCCTGGCGGGACGGGGTACTCGGATCAGGAAGTCAAGCAGCTCGAGAAGAACGCAGCTTCGCCTTCGCACAACAAGTCGTCGGCGGAAACAGCGAACGCGCTCGCCCCTTCGGAGAGGAAGGAGGCAGAGGAGAACAAGGGTGACGGAAAGGGGCTGACGCGCGTGCCGCCTGAGACGGCCATCGCAGGCATGCTCATCAGGCAGTGGGCGGAAAGCACTGTGGAGCTGGTGAGCAGGTTGTGAAAAGGAGGAACGCCGTAGTCAAGGTGAGTACCACAAGCGTGAGCTCAACTGATGCCAGAATACAAACAGCGTAGCCCCAGTTCAGCTCATGCATGTCTGTCAGATGTGTAGACACATAGTCACCCGTCACTTTGGTCAATACGCGCTGCACCCATCGTACCAATATCGAAGTACACCCCATCCAGCCTGGTCCATCTTCTTCCCACGCTCTGGCTGCTCACGCTTGATATCGACGCCCCCAGCCGTGTACACTGCGAAAAGCAGATCTGCCGGCACCATCCTATCCCTGAACCAGGCTTGGTCGTGCCAACCCGCTGGATAGACCGGACACTGACGACCCCTGCGGGGCACATCATTGATGGACGTATGACGCCGATAATGGCTGAGCTCATTGCCAGTCGACTCATCCACGAAGGAGTACAAGATCATGCCCTCAAACCCATGCGATGTGTGATTTGGGATGCCGGGTCGCGATGCCGAGCGGGCTCGCTGGAAGTCAAGATGCGAAGGACAGTGGATCGTTGTGAGCCGAGGTGTCGCTGCCAGATGCGTGGGTGTGATCTCCCCAAGCAAGGACAGGGCTTGGCGATGGGGAGCAGCGCGGAGGATGTGGATGAACGACGCGCGTGGCATGTACAGGGAGATGTCGAGCTGATATGTACGCAAGCGGGGGAACGGTGGGATGATCACGGCCTACATGTCAGGACAAATCGTTCGATACGTCACCCAGCTTGGCGCCCTACGACTCACGGCGGCATCTCGCTGCAAAAGTGCTTCCGCATTCCAGGTAATAGTCGCATGTTGGATGTTGCGGAACCCGTCAGGCAGACGCGAGACGGCAATACATGGTATCTCGAGACAGGTCAGTGTTTCCAGCGATCCGACGGCGGAGAGCAGAGCATCCCCGGGCGACGGTGACCAAGTGAACGTGTGGTCGATCAAGGAGACACCACGAAGCGTTGGCGAACGGATGACCAACGCGGAGAGTAGAGTTGTTATCCGTAGCGGGGTGGTCGACGGTGAGCGACTCGAGCATGGTTGCCTTCAGGAGGCGGGGACCCTCTAATACCGGATCGACGTGGCCTGCGCCGTCCAGTCGCGGCGAGTAGCGGTTGTGTAGGTGCAGATGTTTCAGGCGGGGCGCTGCAGATAACAGCCCTCCCAGGAGTTTGCCGGGCTCCAGCTGAAGTCTCATCCGGACCAGCTGGAGGGAAGCGAACGGGGCAGCTACGGATGAGAAGACCTGGGTCAAGGGAACATAGGTAGCGATTTCTGGAATCACCATAGCGCTGTGAGGCATCGAGATGTGCAGTTCTTTGAGCGATCCTGACAAGCGTGCAAAGAGATAAACCAGCTCGGAGGGCACGGTGTGGCGGAGAGACAAGTCGAGCGAACGGACCATGCCCGCGCGCCACGGAAACCTGTCGAGCTTGGCGTTGAAGTCGCGGATGATCTTGCCGAGAAGCAGAGCGGAGGTGTACCCCTGGTCGTGTGATGTGTCGTGACGATGGAGAGGGGTGTGAGTTGTCCCCTCGACGACCACCGCCGGGGGACAGACGGGGTCATTCAGGTCTGCGGGGACGAAGTCGCGCGATTGAACGGACAGTCGCTCCCATAGCCTTCCCTCCGCGTGGGGCTGGAGCTTGGTCGAGGTGGTTGCCAGCGAGGTAGCCGATTTCGGGTCCAGATACGAGCCTATGAACGCGAGGATCTCATAAGGCAAGTTTTCGAGTCGAAGTGACTGGGGTGACCTTTGCTGGTCGGACATGGCGGAGTGGGAAACGTAAACGACACCCCTCCGGTTTTGTCTAGTCTCTCATGGGTCGTCGACTAAGCGACCTGGACACCAGGCTCCTTTGTGCTTCTCAAGCAGCTCTTCCTTTCACAACTTCCCTTTCACTGAGTGAGAAGACTTTGGGATTCTGGACGTGCGTCGTTTGACTGTCTTGGCGCGGTTTGGATCAGCATCTAAGGATTCAAGCTGCCAGAAGGGCTTCGTACAGTCTTCAACAACGAGCATGCACAGCGGGGAGGCAGATGGCGGGGCAGTCAAAAGCGTAGCTACATATACCGGTCTGATTCACAGAAGCGCCAGGGTATCTCTCCCCTCGTGTTCCCCGCACTTACTAAGCCTGATCCCCAAGCTAGCCAATTTCTCCTGCTCACTCCGCCCGCCTTCCGTTGCCCGTATCCCGCCCATGTTTTCCGCAAGGACCGCGGTTTCACCAATCAAACCCACTGCTTCCAGGACGTCCTCCATGGTCTCTTTACGACCCTTCCGCCAGTCCACTACTTTGCTGATACTGGAAGGCAAGCTTGCGGTGAGAGGAGCAGAGCCCAGAGCGACTGTTTGTACGTCGGGCGGCGACAGGTGAGTGCGGAACGCAATGTTTCCCGCAACTCGAGCCGGCTCGCGCATTTTAAAGGCTTTGGAGGGAGTGTTGGACCGATGCGGCGCCGCGACCGGAGGAACTGCCGACGTAGCTATGGGAGAGGCGGCTGCCAGGGTGCGAGTGTCGCCAGAAGCCGCCTCTCGCAAGCTTGTCCGAGGGGCATCGACCAATTTGATGGCAGAGAAATCTTCCAGCTTGAATCCTACAGAGTTGCTGGTGGAGCCAGTCAGGACGCCGACTCCAGACGCTAGGGCCCACAGTGGGATCCGGCCAGCCAGACCCGCAGACGTGCTTCTCTTCTTAGTATCTCGCCCCCCTGCCGACTCTATAGAGAGGCTAGCGATGGGCGTAGGCGGGTACTGCTTCTCGGGCGGAGATGTACTTTGTGACAACCTCGGCTCATGCGAGGCGCTGCGGAGGTCGGCAGCGCTTAGTCTGCGGACCACCTGGGTACGTGCTGGGCTGGCGGGAGGCAGACCGGGTGCGAACTGTGCCAAGGGAGGCTGTTGGGGTGGCTCCGCGTACATGGATATCGGGATCGCGTACTTGAGGGCGACGGGCAGAGGCTGCGTCTCGCGGATTCGCGTCTCGAGGGGCGAAAAGACGTACGTCGGCGGGGCCGATGCGATAGCCCAGGTAGACAACGAAGCAAGGTGGTTTCTGAAACGTCAGGAAGCTTGACAAGACACCTGAGTTGATGAACATACTGAGTCGCCCGTGAGGACACGTAGGACACCACAATGATGCGGGGTGGAGGCTGATTTCGACACGAGAGGTGATCAAAGATGGCCTGTGCCGGTAATGGGCTGAAAACACCGTTGTCTTCTGGAAGTCAGGAATTTACCCCGTTGAGGTCACCTACTGTAATCGATCTTGATGACCGGATCATGCATGACGGAGAACGGCTGGGGGACCGGCTCTTGTGCCACCGACACAAGTGGTCCGCTGCCCGAAGCGGTCGACGATGAAGGGTGCTCGTCCCCGTACGGCGAACGAAATTGGGACGCTTGCCCAGAGAAGCGGTACTTGAGATGCAAGACATGGACGTTGCTGTGCTCTGTCGCTGTTAAGCCCTGTACATCAGCGTGACCCTCGTGAACCATGTTTGCGACCCACTCGCGCGAAGTCAAGCAGACGGATGGTGTCCCGGAAATCTTCGTTGTTCGTTATCCCCTCGGCCCCTTCGTGTGGGCTCCGCATGTAGCTCGAAAAATTGCAGAACAGGTACAACGCGTCTCGGGTCGGGAGGTCAGGCGAAAGTGCTCGGGGTAAGGGAAAACGCATCGAAGGTGAAATCGAAGACTTTGTTGATTCTAGGCTATGCGGAAGACCCGGCGATTGAGTGCTGGGAGAGTGGCTCTTGTCCCGCGGGAGGGTGTTCCCCTCGCCCGCCCGAGCAATGTCGGTTGTTGTCTTTCTGTTTTTCATGAGATTTGGTCGAGACAACATTTGGGCCGGTGGTAATGTTCGTAGCGTGCCCTGGCGAGAGGGTTTCGAGATGGCGTGTGCAAGACCAAGCGCTGGCATGTCAAGGTGCCGTTCAGCACCTTATCAGCGGCTGAAAGGAGGGGAGGAGAAAGGAAGGATATACGGATCGGCGTTTGCACCTGGGGCCCGTGCTTAATCGCGGCCAAAAAACGAGAAAGACCCCCAAGGTTGCCAAATCGCCTTTGCTCCTTCGGATAATCCTTCCAAGGCAGACTTTTGAAGGTGAAACCATGTGACAAGTGTGCATACGGTATAGTACGCGAGGTCTGAAACAATGTCCTACCTATAAGGGAGTCCTTGAGGTGTAGTCGGACAGCTTGGTACGCAAGTTGGAAGAAAGCCCTCATTTGAAGCGTACGACCCTGAGGTTAGTGTTCACGCCCTTGTCACTTGAAACTCACACTGCCGATGTGTCGTCTCGCATCTGTCGGACAAGGCCTCCGCGCGCACTCAAGAGAAAATTTGTGAGTGCCGTGTCTCCCCGTCCAAGGCAATTGCGGATGAGATGGGTCGCAAGATTGTCATCTTCCGCGAACGTCCATTTGCCCTGGGTGTTGCTTGGTGTCGCGCAGGGTAAATCGGCTCGAGGCCACGCACGCGGCTCCCTCGGCGGAACGAACGGCAGCAACGAGTGTAGCTCCGCCTTAAGAATGTCTTTTGGCATCTCCAGCGGGCAGATGTAGGCCGCTGCCAGGAGGCAAGCCTCCTCCGGGCTCATTCGTGCCCACACTGACTGATCAGCTCCGCGCGGACGCGTCCATTTCCTGCTCACGGCCATCAGATCCGAGAATGAGGAACCGCATCTCCTCGCCATCCGCGCGGTGGAGAACGCGACCGACCACGTCGGGCAGTGCAGTCAAGTAAGGTGGGGTCAAGTATGGTCCGAATGGTTTCCCGTGCAATGTGTCAAGTCCTTCCTCCACCCTCGTGTTCAGCACGAGTCTCTCGGAGCGTTCGGCTTACTTTTTGCTCTCGTTCGCGGTCCGCTTTAGGTGACTGTCTCCAAAGACCCGAAACACATCGGCGAAGCCCATGAGCATTGGCGGGCCGGACTCTTCGGTGATAATGGCTTGCTCTTCCTCGCCAGGATGTGCGTGGTACAGCCTGCCGTTAGCGTCAACCGGGCTTCCTTGCTCTCTTGGAGCTTGCCTGCTTTGTTCGTCCGGATTCGAGGCACTGTGCTCGCTGTTCAGAACCTCTGCTCGCCACAAACCAGTGGCAGGATTCAACCATCCGGCGACAGCACGACAGTCGCCCAGATTGATGATATGCACGGCATCCGCTTCGGCGTCGACGATGGCCGTCAAAGCTGTGGTGCCAACCCGCTCGGTCAGACCGTGGATGAGCTGGCTCGGTGTTGGGTGTGGGATGTGCGAGACACTGCCGTCCTTGACTGGCACGCTGTTTACCACATCCACCGGCGCGCCGATGATATCTGCGTCGAGTTCGACGTACCTGCAGCTCAGCTATTGGTGTGTTGATGCGACGTACGCCTTTTCGACCACCTCGGCCAGAGGTGCGCTCCCCCTGGCGAAGAGCTCAGCCATCCCGAGGGCACGAGCGAGAGTGGCATGCAGCGCTTTTGCTACGACCTCGACGACGGCGATTCCCTCATGGCCGTCCAGGACGCTGAAGAACGCGATGTCCTCGTCGCCCAGTCCAGGCCTCGCGTCTGGCGACTGGGACGTCCAGCGCGGTACGATGGACAGGATCCGGGTTCTGATCTCCCTCCACGCAGGCCAGAATGGACTTGATGTCGCAACGAGCTCATCAATGTCGGCCTTTGACAGCAGGTCAGCGACGATACGGTCTTCGCAGACCGCGTTCGCAGGGACAAAGTTGGTGTCCCATTGCAAAATCGGATTCATCGGTCGGTGATCCAGTGAAACACTCCGCTCGTTTGCCTTCAGGAAGGATTCAGTCTCGTGAGCACCCAGGGTTGCATGGGTCGATTTCGCCTGTTTCGAAGGCACAACGATGTCGAACACCCGTTCGTTGGCCCGCAGGTGGATCTGCGCCGGACGGCGGTCGAAGGTGGTTGTCTCGATGATGCGAGCGGATTCGCGTTGGCGTGCAGCGAGGAGGTATCCAAAAGCCCCTCCTGCACCTATGGCCAAGGCAAGCGGCAGTAAGCGATCCTTCAGCTGTCTTGCGCGAATCACTGGCCTAGTGTGAAGGTCTGCGGCACGGTGACGCACACAGGGGAGAAGCGGGACTCGCACAGGACCCTCTTGGCAGTACGGCTTCGTGTGCAGAGAGAGTACTGGGTAACGTTTGAACATGGTCCGGATTCGTTGTCTTGACGGCGTTATGTTGAGTCATAACGTCCCAACAGAGATCTCATCAAACCAGCACGGCTGACACCTGAACGGGGCCGGTCGCATACGTAAAGGGAGGCGAAGAAAGGATGGTCGAGCGATTCACTTGTACTTTCGCTTTCCATGCCGTTCCTTGAGTGACGGGCTCGGGCAGTTGCAAAGCGATGACGGGAGGATGGGAACTGTCCTAGTCTGTCCTCTTAAGAGCCATGCTGAGCAATGTCAAACACTAGGTACGGGGGGCGAGGGGAGGTTCCTGACGGTCTTCGGTGCGTGAATCGGTCACGTCCCGGAAAAGGATGGTCGCAAACGGACCTGTAGCTCTGTGATCCCTTTGGGTCGAAAGTTATACCTTCCCTCAAAGGCACTCTTCTCCAGGGGTCTACGGCCCGGTGTGCTGCCCCCTCTAACGTGTTTCGGAAGCCACTGCGTGTGCCCTGTCAGCCGGGAGGACCGGACCAGTTGGCCTTTGACCTGGTTACCGCGCATTAGCGTCCCATGCAAGGATAGGGATATCGCTTTCGGTCGCGTTTGTGTATAGGTCGACGCCTTGTTCAATCGTTGGCCATGTCATTAGCCGGGAAGAGTCGACACGCGAGGGAGCAGAAGCTTGTGGTGGTCGGATCAGGAGGTGCTCTCCTGCCAGACGGCGAGCGGAGAAGAAACTGACACGCAGGGGTGGGGAAGAGCGCTATCACCATTCAGTTCGTCACGGCCCGCTTTACGGATCAGTGCGTGCTATGTACTGCTGGACGTCTCGAGACTGATTGCAGGGGGTATAACCCAACTGTAGAGGACTCGTGCTTCTCACAGCGCTTGGTATGCTCGTGTGCTGATGAGAGGTATCGAAAGCAATGCGTAGTCGACGACGAAGCTGTGACTCTGGAGATACTGGACACCGCGGGTCAAGGTGCGTGCTGTCCTCAGCCGTCGTGACTCGTTAATTTAGCCGCTTGACTGTCTCTGACGAGCAGAGGAGTACTCTGCCATGGCCGATCAGTGGTACAAATATGGCGCCGGCTTCTTGCTCGTCTATTCCATCACCGACCGCCCGACGTTCGAGGCGCTGAAGAGCTTTCACGCCGAGATATTGAGGGTGAAAGATCGGGAATACGCGCCATGCGTCGTTGTCTCCAACAAGGTGCGCCAATGGCCAGCCTCAAGGCTGCAGAGGCGTTAATGACAGTGTGACCTCGCCCGACTACGGGCGGTAGGGCAACTGGAAGGGCGCAAGCTAGCCAAATCATTCTCGGCACCGTTCATCGAATGCTCGGCTGTCGACGGAGTCAACGTCGACGTGGTGTTCAGGGAGCTGGTCAAGCTGGTGCGGAAGGATGAGGCGGTGAGTAACGCTGGGCAGGGTGTCAACCCTCAAGTCCCTGTTAGGGTGCTCGCGACACTATGTTGCTGACCGCCAGCGCATGAGCATGGCGGCTCAGAAAATCCTTGCGGCGCCTTTCGATACAAGCGCAGGCTACGGTCGGAAGAGCCCTCGGGGCCCGGACACAGCCACGGAACGTGTGACAGGGAGGTGCTGCGTGACCATGTAGAGCGATAATACATGTCTGAACCAAGACCACTCGAGACTTTGAAGACGCAATATCAAGGGCATCAAGTAGGAAAGCGAGGGATATTATTGAGAGCAAGCTTCGTGCTAGGTCGACTGGACCAATCTTCGGCTCGTTCCTTCTTCATGTGATACGACAAGACCTCGACACCCTCTCGCTTGCGCGCGCTCTCGTTGCCAGCAGCTTTGCCAGCGAGGTGCCCGAGAGGTCAACAAGAACATGCATGCAAGGCGAGGACCGGTGATCAAGTCACGTGACTTTGATCTCGAACTGGTCCAGGTCGTTTTGTACATCGTCGGGCTGGATCCCACTCACCCTTCAGCTTGATCTTTGGCTAGTGGGGTGTCTTCTGACGAGATCTTGTTCACACCATGGACCTGGACCGACCGGAAAAAGCCCAGGATGGGGCACAGTCATCCGCCAACGGCGACAGGACGAAGTGAGCGCTCTTCTACACTGCACATGCTATTGCGACGTTCGGCGAGCATTGCCCGCTCGGCGCAACGCTGACGACGCAGGAAGGGGAGCGGACAGAACAAAGACCAAGACTTCTACTTCAACTTCTACTCGTCGTTGCAGAATCAGTCAGTCCCTTCGCTGCTGGTTCACTCGAGGCTGTCTCGCTGACATGCAGAGCCAACATGATAGGCGATATCAGTCGGACGGGAACATACCGTAAAGCCATTTTGGGCAACGCTGCGGTCGCATTCCAGAACAAGATCGTCTTGGATGTCGGTGCTGGTGAGTGACTTGTCTCCGGGATCGGTGGGGTTCGTCTGCCTGAACACGATGCCCGAGTAGTACGGAGCAGCTCAGTTCTTCGGGCCCCGTGGTGCATGACCGAAGGTCCGGGCTGATATCCAGGATCCGGCATCCTCTCCTTCATGTCCGCCCAAGCTGGTGCATCGCATGTCATCGCCCTCGAAGCGTCCAGCATGGCCGAGAAGATCGAGCTCGTACGTGCATCCCTGCCCTGCCGTCGTCGGTGTTGTTCTAAGACCCAGCTCGTGAAGGGTGCCAACTCGGGCTCGGCCAATCCACACATGCGGGACAAGATCAGAGTGGTCAGGGGCATGGTGGAGGACCAGACGACGCAAGAGGAAGTGTTGAGGTCTGGAAAGGTGGATACGATCATCTCGGAGCCGATCGGGGTCATGCTGCTGCACGAAAGAATGGTGCGTATCTTCAGCTATTTACATGTCATTCAAACTCCGCTCAAACTGTTCAACAACCCTTCTACACGTCGCCCATCCCCTCTGTCTCCCTCGACTGGTCCAAGAATGGCCGCTCACGCCAGGTTGAATCGTTTATTCTTGCCCGAGACTTGTTCTTGAAGCCAGGCGGACAGGTGCTGCCTTCAGCGGGCCACATCTTCTTCGCGCCGTTTACAGACGAGGCACTGTACAACGAGACGGATATGAAGGTGCGTTCTGGTTGACGGAGGTGAAGCTGACGTTCAGGCACAGTTCTTCAACGCTACGTTGTTCGGGACCGACTTCAGCGGCCTCTACCCGGTTGCTCGGCAAGAGGTGTTTAGTAAGTGATGGTCTATCGGGTTCTCGTTCTCGGCCATCGACTGGACCAGTCGCTGAGTGACAGGTCAGCCAGTCGTCGGCATGTTCCCCCCTTCTAGTCTGCTGTCCGCATTCGGCCCGCCCAAATCCTTCGACTTCCATACTGTCACAAAAGGAGAACTGGAGGAGTTCAGCGTACCCATCGAGTTTGTTGTCACAAGGACGGCCCTGATCCATGGCGTGAGTGTCTATGTTGGCGGCCTTGGGTATGGCGGCATCCTTTCACCGTCCCTCCGACACAGTGGCGGTGCTGATCCCAGCTCGCATCGTACTTTGACCTCGACTTCAACCCAAATCCCTCTCCCGACTCTCAAGGCATATACGACTCGGACGAGACAATCCAAGCGTGGGATTACAACGTCATGCCGGTGCAGAACCAGTGGTCCTGGGTGACGGGAGCGGGAGGCGTAGTGGACACTGGGCTGAACCCATCACCGACACCGCAGCCGCCCAAGGCGGGTCTGAATGTGCGGTTGTCAACTGGCCCAGCCGCCCCGAGGAGTCATTGGCAGTGAGTCACCGTTTCCAAGGTTGAACGCGCCGAGGAGGCATCTTCGAATGCCTGTCGAATCCGGCGCACCCATAGTGTCACATTGAATGACTGTGAAAGGACGTGGCTAACACGACAGGCAAGCACGTCTGTTGTTGCCCGAGCCGCTCGCCGCGAACAAGGGTGAAAAGATCGTCGGATCGCTGCTCTTCAAGGTGCGTCCGTCGTCCGACGCATCCACGAACATCGCTGACGCCCAGGTCAATGACGCCCGATCATACGACATCACTTTACACCTGACCATCGACCGGCCGGGCCCAAGTCACAACCCCAATCCGTTGGACCGCACGGCGACGTACAACCTTGCGCAACAGGTGTTCAAGTGAGTTCGGGATCAGATCGAGGTAAAACGTCCGGTGGGCTGACGGTAGCTATTCGTACAACCCCGACCAAGCGGGCGGTATCGCCGGTCTCTAAGCTGTCCGGGATGGAGGTGACGACATTTACGAAACCACACGAAAAAGCGACGAGAGGACCGAGGGACCGGGGTTGTTGGGGCACACCTGCTGAGGATTCATGGACATGTCACCACAGCGAGTGCCAGTGCTACGGACGAGTCCAGCATCTTTATCGAAGCCTCCAAATCAAGGCGAGGTATCATATATCAGCATCTACATATGCCACTCCTAACGTCCTAACCTCGTGAGGGTATCGTCATCGCTGCAATTACGCTCCACCCCATCCCATTTTGTCTTGACTTGCACATACAGACCGATCCAGGAATTCCACTTCACGTCACTCGACATGATACAACGTCTGCATCCTCTCCTCTGGCCCTTGATCGGCGTCACTTAGCCCCATACTTTCGGCGAAGATCGGCAAATCACCGAACTGGACAATAGGAAGATGGGGCGTGACAGCGCTGCGCTCGAACGTCCGCGTCGTGCTTGCTCGCCAAGCCCTACCGAAGGAGGCAGAGCCGGTGTCGTCGTCGAACGTCGACGTTGAGCCGGTCAGAGAGATGGCTGCCGAGGGGGGCACCGAGGAGCACGCGGAGTCTGTCCGAAGATGGTATGCGTTGAGTGATCGATCGTACACATCCGAGTCATGTGGACGAAGGGGCGTTGCGGACGCGGCAGCCTTTGGTGTCTCGCCGTACGGGTCTCCCGGTCCCGTTGTGGGAAGGGTGGAAAAGGTGGAGATGGATGAGTTTGGGGAGAAGCGGGACTGAGGGCGATGCCGGGCGAGATCGGCGGGTTGGACAAGGCGGAACAAATCGTATACCTCTTCGTCGACCCACAAGCTCGGCGTAATCGCGTCAGGGGATAGCAATAGCTCCGGGGCACCTTTCCGGGAGGGGGACGGCTGACGATGTGCTGCAAATGATCTGGGGGCGGCCAAGATGGAGGATGAAGGAGAGGGTTGTGGAGGAGCCACCGTACCGGCATGATCGGGGTCGGCTGTCTGGGTTACTTTGGCGGTGGCTGAAGGCAGAGACCTTGGGGTAGAAACAACTAGGGGTGGCGCAAAGAATGAGACCTCGGTGGAAGGACTCGAGTACAAGGAGGAAGTCGATGTCGTGAACGCAAGGGAAGCCTGGGAAGGCTTTGCACGAACATTCTTCGAGTCGGTCGCGGAGGACGCGCTCGCCGGCGAGTCCTGTGCGGTTTCGGCGGGCGTAGGTGTCGAGCCGAAAGTGGACCTCTTCGGCAGAGTCAGTCGTCTTCCAAGGTCGTACGAGGCTACAGGTGTAGCCGTATCATAGTCCGAGAAGCGACTGGCGGAGGGGACAGGTGATGTGACTAGGCTCGGCGTCGAAGGTGCGGCTGACCAACCTCGAGCGCCGGGTGAGCTTGCAGCTGTCGAGCGGAGTTCGAGCACAATGGACGGGCCTGCTCCATTGCGCTCCGTCGGAAGGATACGGTCGCGCACATCCCTGTTCTCCGCGTTGGCAGTCCTCGTCCATTCTGTCGTTCGACGGCCATCCTCCGATGGCGGAACTCTCTCACTGGGCCCGCTCGATTCATGTGCGGCGGACACAGACGGTGTAACAGGTGCGTTGTCACAGTCGAGCCCGTTCGAGGTCGGTTTGAGGCTCTGTCGAGTGCTGCGGGGAACCTTTGGGTCGCGTTTCGATGTCTTCGACTTGCCAGCAACGCCAGACACACGTGATACGCCAGAGATCGTGGAATGGCGCTTGCCGAAGCGGGGGCGGGAAAAGTTGAAGCCGGACTTGCCTCGTCCAGCGAATGGTAGCGGTTCTGCCGAGGTGACATCTGTTGCGTCCGCGGCGGTCATTGGCTTGCTGGAGAAGAAGGCGGAGATGGCGGACAAGAGAGAGGCCGGTCTGGTGGATATGCCCCTGGAGTGCAGATCCAGGGTGAGCCGCAGCCTCTTGACCATTCCGGCGGGGGACGAAGCGTCCAGCGAGGTCGGGGACAGGGACGAGGCTTGGCCAGGTGCTTTCTCTGCGTGGGTGCTCTTGTCGGCTTCCAGATCCCGGAAGCGCCTCTCCCAATAGTCTAGCTTTCCGATGGACATGGACGCCGACCTGGGGCGGAACCGCCTGTTTCGACGGCAGTAGGCGATGAGGAAGCAAAGAACGATTGAGCCGACGACGGCGCCAACTACCGCCCCAGCTATGACTGGACCTGTGGGGCTTCTGGAGGACAAGGGGGAAGGCGAAGAGGAAGGTGCAGAAGGGTTCGAAAACGTGGCCGGGGACGGCATCGTACCGGGCGACGCTGCTTGTGAAGCCGACGCAGAAGGTTCGTTGGAGTCGTTGAAAGCAGCCGATACGGCTGTGTCTGCGGTATTTACCAGGGCGGACGTGGCTGAGGTCGAGGACATGGAGAGTAAGCCGGATGCACCTGCACTCGTGAGGTGACCGTGGTCGCTGAAAATGGCATCCGAGGGTGAAGACGTTGTTGCCGTACCGATCGCACCTGTGACCTGCGCTGTCGCTCCAGGGTCCATGTCGCTCGTCTCCCCGATCGTCGACGCGTCTGCCGTCGCTGTCTCTTTGGATTCCCGCGTACCAGATGCCGAGCAGGGGTAGTACAAGGTCTGTTGCGGCACCACGTTCGTGACCAACCCTGCGCGCGTCTCGGTCGAGTAGATCGTCGTGGTCACTGTCGGCGTGATCGTCACGAGAGAAGTGGCCACTCCCGGGCGGCAGTCAGCGCCGAGGAAGTCACAAACCGTGGAGGTGAGGGTCTGAAGAGAGATCGCGGCCTCGCCCAGGTATGTCGTCGTTGTTGTATGAGTGATTGTGCGGACGGACGGGACCTGCGTGGTGCCGTACAGCGTCACAGACGGGACAAGTACACACGTCATGGCGGAGGGATGGACGAAGGTAGAACGAATGTGAATGAGAGGGGAATCTCAGGCCAGGTCTGCCACTGATGGGCCGGGAGGCGACATTGAGCTGCCGGTGTCACAGCAGCGGACAACGACGGCGGAGATGTTTTGAGCGCTGAAGTAGGAGCCAGTTAGGGGAGCGGTCAATTGTGAGGGTGACGATACAGCCTGCCTTGCTGGAGCGCGACACTGTCCCCACAGCTGACGGAGGACAATGGCTCCGTTGCGCATCAGGACCGTTCCCACATCTTCCTGAGACGTATCCTTTGCGGCTACTCATTCACGCCTTTCGCGGTCAGCATCAAAGGTATGCCCCTGCGATCGGAGCCCCCTTGGAGAGCCGTAAAGGACTGTCTCTTTCGCCATCTCTTCTGCCACCATGCATTTGGCCAGACAGGCAGGCGGGTACCCATTCCGTTCGCATCCGAGACCCTAGGCGCATCAATTAGTGTTATGGGTTGGCAGTAAGCCGAGGACCGGTGTCGTGCATGTGACTGAGCTTGTGGGATCTTCGTTCCTCACCTACGCCATTGGGACGTCTCAAGTGTCGTCCGAATAGGTGGACGGCCCGACCATGCGTGGCTCGATATAAGCCTCTGGGTGGAGTCCGGGATGCCACCGCCTACGCTTTGGGGTAGAGTCAGCTGCCAGCTGGCTCGCGCAGGGCTTTGTTGAATAATATTCGTCCGGCGGGGGTGAACGGGACCGCGTGGTTGAGCTGGGCTCATCGCCGACAGTGTTTGCACTCGTCTTCTTCCTCGTGTCGTTCGTACTAGCGTGGTGAGTCGACGAGAAGCGAGGGATCGCGATGATCAGGCGAGAGGCGTTGGGAAAGCTTGACAGCTGCCAGGAGGACGTAGTTGGCCGTGGCGTCCATCGCCAGCTGTAGGGCCACCCCGGCCGGACCGGAGCACGCCTATGTCTTGACGTTTTGACCTCATGCAACCACCGCTCATACTATTACCGACGGCACCGTTCTCGACTCGTCTTAGCAAACACTGTTACCCAATACATACAAGGTTGGAAACTCCAGCTCTATGTGCTGAACGCTGATGCCATGCAATTCCACCACCGCGACCGTCGCACGCGCCCCGTCACGACCCTCAATCTTATGCGTGCACAGGCATGGACACGGTACCCCTCGTCGAGTCGACGTCATCCACCTTCCATGAGCTGGTAACCGTTTTGTTCTGGAGGTAGAAGTGCAGTCCCTGCGGGCCGTCTGTGGATTAGTCTCTACCGTCTTCAATTGTTTGCGTCTGGCCGAACTCACAGAATGGCACGTCTCCCCTGAACGACCCCTTGTTTCCAGACCAGCTGAACGTCGGGACGGGGACGGGGATGGGAACGTTGACGCCGATCTGTCCAGGCTCGACGTTGTGGGTGAAGTATCGCGCCGCGGCGCCGGAAGACGTGTAGATGGAAGCGCCGTTTCCGTAAGGGTTGGCGTTGATGATCTGGATGGCTTCGTCGACCGTTTCCGCCTCAATGACGTAGAGAGCGGGGCCAAAAAGCTCCGTTCTGGCTGTCAGTACCGCATGTGGGGCACAGCCTGAATGGCTCAAAAGACGCGTGACGGGAGCGTAACGCTAGTCCGAGTCTACTCACTTGTATCCAACGTTCTCCTTTTTGCCCCTCAGCACGGTCGGTCCGACCCAGTTGCCCTTCGGCAGTCCGCTCACTTCCACCTTTCGTCCATCCAGCAGTACCTCGGCGCCCTCCTCGATTGATTGCGTGATGAGGCCGGTGATTCGCTCCTTGGCAGCTGGAGAGATGACCGGGCCGCTGGACGTCAGCAGGAGCCCCACGGTTTCTGCAGCATCGCGTACACATCGGTCGACTTGTCGAACCCGCTTCCGACCTTCAGGTCCTGAGCCCTTCGCACGAGCTCGGGGATCCACTCCTTGGCCTGGCCGACGGTGATGACTTGCATCAGTGCGAGCGCTGTATCCGTTTAAGAAGGTGACTTACGGACAGACAAAGCCATGCATCGCTGCCCAGCTGCTCCGGCGAACGCGCCGACGATACCGTTGAGCGCGTCGTTCTGGTTGGCGTCCGGTAGAAGAACCTATGATAAGCCAGTGATCAATATGATACTGCATCGAAAGGGCGTGTGTGGGGAAGGATGGTCGGAGCCATTGAGGCGATGCGTTCGGTCGAACCCCGGCACTCACACAGTGATTCTTGGCCGCCATGTTGCTCTGCACACGTTTGCCCTGCTCCGTACCCCGCCTGTGGATGTACTTCCCGGCATTGTCGCCTCCGACAAATGAGATCGCCTTAATCTCTGGCGCGTCGAGGATGCCGTTGACGGTGTCGTGTGCTCCGTGGACGATGTTGAGCACACCGTCCGGCACGCCGGCCTCCTGTGCGAGCTCGGCAAGGATCATCGACGCCCCGGGCGTGCGCTCAGAGGGTTTCAAGACCAGGGTGTTTCCGGTTGCGATGGAAGTGGGGAGCGACCACAGCGGGACTGGGGTTAGCGAACGATGCTTTGTGAGGGAGGCGACGGTCATAGGCGGGTCAACGCCACTCACTCATGGCGGGGAAGTTGAAGGGACAGATGGCGGCGGTGACTCCCAATGGCAGCCTGATGCTGGTGGTGTCCATGTCTTTGGCAACCTCGACGTGTTCTCCCTTCAACAGCGTCGGGATGGCGGTAGCAGTGTCGACGACTTGGAGTCCTCGGAACACATCTCCCATTGCATCGGCGTGGGTCTTGCCCTGCTCGAGCGTGATGTTGGCGGCGATCTCGGACTGGTACTGGCGGATGAGAGCTTGGTATCTGGGGGTCAGCGATGCTCATCCTTGGTATGTGAAGAAAGAGCATCGTCGGCCGCACTCACTTGAACAATATGTTCTGCCTGGAGAACAGCGAGGTCTGCTTCCACGTCTTCCAGGCGTCCTGCGCAACTTCGAACGCCTCACGGAGCTCCGCGGGTGTTGTCTGCGGCGTGCGCGTGACGAGCTCCTGCGTGGCCTGCACGTCAGAGAGGTCTTGGGAGCGTCCCCGACAAGCTCAGGCCGACTCACGGGGTTGTAGACGTCATAGTGCGTGGTCGCTTTGCTGGCAACGAATTGACCGCCGATAAAGTTCTTGACGGGGGTGCCGTTGACTGACGTTCCCTTCCATGCTCGGGTGTTGAGCTTGGAGTAGGCGTCGAGCGACGCCGAGGAGGATGACGAGGCGTATGTGCGGCGGGCAAGGGTGGCCGTGTTGCGCGGAAGGCGGACAGACATGGTGCGGCGAGGTGGGTTTGTTGTTGAAACGTGAACGAGAGGACTGATACTGGAGAAAAGACCACGAGATGGATATGCCGCTTGTCTTTATATTCGCTTCGAGGTGGTCTGATTGTGGATGGTGAGAGTGAGTGCGAGACAAGCTCGACGCAGACGTTCGAGGCGAGATGGGGTTTGGTACAACAGGGGGATGACGGGTGAGGACAGAGTGGGTTGAGCAGCTGGTCAATTAGCCGAGAAACGGCAAACCTCGGCTACACCGCCCAACAGCGGTCATAAGCGAGATCGCCTCCCGGCCCGCGTCAGCCAGCAGCCAGCCCACCAACGGATCTTCCGCCTTACATACATCCTCGGATCAACAGCCGGAGGCTGCGCTTGCCTGTGAGGTGTGTGCCTTGCATCCTCACCAAATCACGGGTGAGAAGCGCTTGTGCTCATGCATCCAAAAGACAGCAGAGTCATGGTTGATGGCTAAAAGGCGGCGGCGCTCACCGCAGGTCGGCCATCTCCGAGCCGTTCCCCAAACTCAGAGCGGGATCAAATACAGCCACGTGGCTGTTCACCGGCTAACTACCGTCGCTTACACCCGCGTTTCCAAGCTGGGTCGACGTTCGTTTGGGGGGGTTGTATTGTATCCTCCTTGTTGTCCTCATCGTGGGTCTCATCATCGCCAGTGCTCGTTCTCTTCGATCCACACACCGGGACACGATCCCGCCCAGTATCATTTGCGACGCCCTTCCGCCCTGTCGCATCTCGCACCGTCCAAGATGCCACAATACTTCCCACTAGCCACACCACGGCTCACGCCAGAAATCCTCTTATCGCGTCTGATCAGAATGACCGCGAAGACATCAGGCCTGTCTGCGGTTTTCATGCTCGCCCAATACTCCTCTCCCCTTGTCGTAGGACTCCTGCTCGCTCTCGCACGTATACGAGCTCGCTATGCTGTTGGCGGAGGCAGGTCATTGCGCAATATGGCGCAAGGATGGGGCAACGTCTCGGCTGGCGCCGCTGAAGCGCGGGTCGTGATGCGCACAGCCGGTGAGTTCCTTCAGGCAGCTTGCACATGGTCACCGAGCTCACGGATAGGTCTTCTTCCCATCATTCAGTGGCTGCTGGCCCTCCATCCCGACCCAGTCGCGTCGATACGGTCGTTGTTCAAGGTCCGATCTTTGTCGGCGCTTACCTCGTCGGCCAAGTTGATCCCCACAATACAGGCGCTGTCGCTGGGAGTGTACTACCCGGCGGAACATGTGTGGTACCTCGCGAGCAAGGGCTTCTTGGGACTCAGCCCCGCTGCCACCAGCAAGGCGGCGACGGTCTTGATCCAGGGTTGGGCGTAAGTGCAGCTCGATCTCGCGCGTCAGAGGAGGACTAAGCTGACGAACAGTGTGTACGTCGTCGTTGAGATGTACAAGATCGCGGCCGGGTATTCGGCTCTGCGCCAACGGACAATTCAGCTCCGACATACGAAATCAAAGGTCGACGTGGAGGCGGCGGAGGGGTACGAACTGCAGGACGAAAGGGCGACCGGCGAAGGTGCTGTGGACAAGACGGTGGATGTCGGGGCGGACGCGGCTGATACGCTCAAGAATGACTGGGAGGACTGGGCGTTGAATGCTGCGGTTTACGCGTGAGTCTTCTAGCTCCCGGCGTACCTCTGTCAGGCGCTGTGCCCTCCGCTAAGACCAGCGGGTATGTCCCCCTCACCGCTCATTGGGTCACGCCGGGAGGATTAGGACCGATGAAGAACAAATGGGTGCAAGCCGGCCTCGGCACATTGACGGGAGTGGCATCTGTTCTGACGCAATGGAAGGCGTCGGTGGCATAGTCGATCGTAGACGGAGGATGTATCGGGCAAAGGCGATTTACGCCCAGGACGCATGTCCAGTAGGGACGGGATCGCGAACAGCGCCCGCAGGCACTCGCTCGTTTCGGTCGGTTGACCTAGTCGGCTGCGAAAAGGGGTGGTACTGGGTCCTCTGAGACATCTGTTCGTATGTAGGCGCTTTTGGGACAATCTGCACGCTGCAACTGGCCATCTCAACACTGGGAGGTGTTTCGGGGTCATACTTGCGAGCAGGCTATCGGCTAGCGCCGCCGACGTCCCGACCCGTCACCGTTGTCTGGCTGTGTTCGACGCATTTGTTGTTGTCGACGTCGACCTTTTGCATCTTTCCGCTCGACATATCCCGCATCATGTCACGCCTACCAGACGAAGAGCGTGCGCTCACCGCGGCCGAGTCGTACGAGTACGCTTCAGACGAAGACGACGGCCACACGGGGGATCAACCCCCTTCCAACGCGACATCCGCCAGATCCATCCCCTCTCGCCCCGGCCAGACCTTCGCCGCTCGGTCACATTACCACCTGTCGACGCCAGAACAGCTCAAGGGTGTCGCCAACCGGATCATATTCAGCCGATACTATGTCATCTTCTACTTTGTGATGATGTGCCTGAGTCTAGGGACGGTGGTGTTGAGCTTGGTCGCTACCCGTGAGTGCTGTGCGGGCTATAGCAGTCGCCCCTCCTTCCCTACCATTATTGCGAATCTTCCAATCTTTGCTATATGCACCAATGCGGCGCCCGCAAGCCATATGCTGACTCTAGACCGGAGACAGTGCCCTCCGGTCGTCTGGCACATACTCGAGGTGATCGTCAACGCGATGATGGTCCTGGAGATCACGACGAGGTGGATAGCGTATGGCAAGGTGCGTGTTCATCGTCCTCCCGGACACCCTTGCACCTCTCAATGCTGGTCTGCGAAGAACCGCTTGTCGCTGACGGCAGAAATACCCCATGACCCCGCTCAACATCCTCGACCTCCTGCTCGTCCTGTTCTGCTCCGTCACGCTCTTCTTGGTCTTCCGCTCGCCGTGCGCAGAGGGAACACGGCGTGAGTCTGCTGCACTCTGCCCAATTGTCAGGAACCTGCTCACCCTGTAGAGGAGGAGATCCTTGACACGATTCTGCTTGTCATCCGTAACGCCGTGCAGTTCCTTCGGTTAGGCAACATCTTGCGCCGGTGAGTCACGAAGCCGCCGCACGAGCATATCTTCCGGGAGATGTTTCTTGCTTTCATGAATTCTCGTGTGGGTTCACCAGACTTACATGCGCAGGTCTGGCCATTCGCTCCTTAATCCCCCCAAACCCATTGACCTATCCAACGCCCGTACCGCCTCTCTGGCCCTCAACCTCGATCTCGACCTCGACGACGAAGAAGCCGTGGCGGAACGGCACCTTACGGGCGAGTCGAGGCGGACTCTTGTCGGCAGAGGCGGTCGAGCAGGCTATGAACCGATCTTCCAGGATGACGACGGGGACGAGGTCGCCGCTGGGAGTGGAAATGGAGGCGGACGACGGTCTGGTCAGACGAGCGGTCGAGGTACTCCGCAGAGCGGTTCCGGACCGCTGAGGAAGCCGTTGGATGTCGGCGCGAACAAGGGGAGAGATCAGATTGGAGCCGAGGATGAAGACATGTGGGACAGGCTGGGATGAGGAGCGGTCAGGGATGGATACGGGAACATTCACGTCATTTGCGTTGCGATATGCATTCGGTCAGTACGTCGTCGGGATACCTTGGTCTACTGATGTCGTCGCTCCCACGGCTGCCTGGCTGCACGTGCTTGGACCCCACCATCGTTATCTCGCCGACCCGTCTATCTGCGTCTCCGCTGTACGTTGCCTGCGGCTCCCGCTCGTCTAGTCGACCCCGACCTCGATCTGACCCCTGTCCTCGGCACTGAGCTTTCGATGCTCCGCCCCACTCTTTCCATAGCCGCCTTCCGCAGCCTTGTCATCTCCTCGATCTCTCCGTTGACGAGGTCCGATACGCTCCCTCGCTTGTTCGAGCGGTAGATCTGCGAGGTGACCAGCCACGAAACAAGGATCGTCATACCTCCCCACAACAGTCTGGATGATCAGTCAAGCTCCAAAAGCGGCACATGATCGTAGAAGGCGGGCCGTTGGGTGGTGGAGGTGAAGCGGAAACACAGCACATCCCTCGCTATTCAAACCGAAGCTAACGGCGGGGAGGCCGAGAGGCGAGATCGCCATGGACCGGCGCCCTCCAGCCCTGTTCCCCGGAGCCTCAGCCGGGCTAGTGCTACAGGGACAGTATACCAAGCCTGGCCAGCACTCACATGTCGTACGCGCTCTCTTCTTCCGCATCCACACTCTCCTTCCAGAACACCGTCCCAGCCAACAATCCACCTCCGCAAACCATTGCGCCCCACCACATGACCCGCTCAAATGCGTTCTTCATCCTCACCTCGTCGACCAAAACCGACCGCTCGGGCGACGGCAGAGCTTCCCACTTGTCTTCTGACAGACCATTTTCGTATTGCGCTTTCCGCTCGAGTCGGCGGGCTTGATCTTCCGATGGTCGTTGCTCCTGATTGAAGAAGCAGTAGAGCAGGGCACGGTGAGGAGGAGTGTAGGACCCGGAGGAACAGGATGCGGAGAAGTAAAGGTAGAGGAGAAAGAGTAGGGTGAGGATGCCTAAGACTGAAAGACAGAGGAGCAGGGTGGACAGGACTATGGTGGGGAGGTAGGAGGGTGCGGGCACATCGAGAGTGTAGAAGGGCTGCACGGTGCAGGTCCCGCTGCACGTCAGTGACTGGGCATGTGGTGAAAGGGCAAAGCAGCTTGAACAGCTATCCTGCGCATGATCATCTGAGCTCACCTTTGACAATACCCCAGGCCCCCCAAGTCGTATCCTCCCACGGAGCAGAATGTCCAAGAGTCGATCACCCCCGTCCCGCCCGCACTGACCATGCCC
>JAHXHD010001330.1:0-12512 GCA_019857685.1 Papiliotrema terrestris | reverse complement strand
ATTCGCGCGTCTACACCACGTGGACTCGGTTTTGAGTTGTAATTGGCGATTACAAGAGGAACAAGCCTAATACAGTGTGGAGAACCGTCCGAGGCATTTGAAATTCACAGAGTATACAAAGCGTAACGAACGTAGACCTACCTTCGGCAACTTTGCCGCAGCGTATGAACCACTTGCCCCGTGCAGCCACGTTGAACCGAGTTGCAGGTGATTGTAGACAGGTGACCGTGTTAAAGACACCAGAAACTTGCATAACCACCATCCATGCTCGTCAACTGTCTAGCTTAGGATGGGCGCTCCGTTGTCGTCAAAGAAGACGGTTTTGCCCGTTCGGAAAGAATGGGTGGCAGCGGCTGCAATCTCGGCAGCGGCATATCCATCCGCGAGCGTAGTAGGAACAGCTATGACTCAGTTCCCAGTCCTCCAGCGATCACTCTCTACTTACGTTTGTCGTCCAGCACACAAGCGCTGAATGTGCTCACTTCCTGGAGGAATCCACCTTGGAACCGATCGTAATAGTTTTGGCTAGCGGCGCGTCAGACTTGGCTTTTTGAAAGCTGTAAGATGTACTCACTGAGACTCGGTCCGGACGCCGTGCTCGTCGCGGATCTCATTTCGAGTCTGCCATGATTGCTACTATTAGCGATGTCACTTAGCCAAGGTTTGTTCGACTCGCCCAGTTGACCGTGATTTTCGCCTTGGAGCCAAACACCTCGCACGGCGCATCGTGACCATTGGTCGCTGTGCGGGAGAGGTGGACGATGCACTTCGTGCCGTTCTCAAACTCGATGATGGTGAAGCCGTTGTCGCAGTCTCCGGTTTGAGCGAGATCTGGATGGTGCACGTTCAAGCCTGTCGCGTAAACCGAGGTTACCTGTTTCTGCGGGTTCTTCAGATTCTCGGGGTTGGCGACGTCCAAAAGCCACCGAGCAATGTCAATGTCGTGGATACCGACATCGAGGAAGATACCCCCCGAAGCGGCAGAGTACTTTACAAAGAAGCCGCTCTCGTCAAACATGTCATTGGTGGCAGATCGGATGTAATATGGGCGGCCGAGCAGACCTGACTGAATCTTGTTGTAGACGTCTCTGTACGAGTCGTCGTCTGGCGGTAAGCGACTGCTTTTCAGGGTTTGCAAACTCACAACGCCGGGAGAAACCGATCATGACCTTGAGCTCGGGACTGTTCCTGGCCGCCTCAACCACGGGAACGGACTCTTCTAGGGAGATGGAGATGGGCTTTTCAGTGAGGACGTGCTGGGCAGGCTTAGCGTATGTCTAGCACGGTTAGAGCTTACCTTGCCCTTTTTGATCGCTTTCAGGACGAGCTCCGGGTGCTTGTCAGTGCTAGTAGCGATCAAAAGCGCATCCACGTTGGGGTCGTCCAGCATCTCCTCTGTGGACGTGTAAATCCTGAATCGTTAGCGGCCCCGGGTCCTTGCCTTCGATCGACTCACCGGGTAGAAGCGGGAAGCTCCTTCTTTGCCCAAGCGTGCTGACTCTCGTCTGGTTCAGCAACCGCGACGAGCTCGGCTCGAGGGGTATAGTAAGCCACCTGGACTGTTAGCAAGCACGTCCAGAGGTTCTAAATATCGCTCACATTCGATGCATGTCGCTTTCCCATGCGGCCTATGCCGGCGACACCGATGCGGAGTTTCTGTGTGGTCTGGGTCATTGTGCAAAGGATCAAATGGGGCGTGGGCAAGGTAAAGTGTCGCGTAAGATAGGTTGAGAATCCTGCACTGGAAGGAGAGATGGAGCTCTACTACAGACCGGCTCCCGATTTTGTGACCGGATGACGAGCTCCAGGCGGCCCGGAGAAATAAACCGAGGTGAACACATGGTGACAGCCTCGGAGGGTTTTTTTGCCGTTCGGCATTCCAGCGAAACGAGACCCCGAGGTTCGGAGCCAATCCGAGAATAGCTATTGCGACTCTTTGACTGGGATAGGATAGCTCGGGGCATTCAACGCCTCCAGACTCTACAAAACGGGGCCAAAGTGTGGAGACTTGCCAAGACATCCCCCTTCACCGGCCCCACAACTCGCTTCGTCTTAACTCGTCCAACACTTGATACTCCATTATGGTGCGCGGATCACCTCCTTCCCGGGATCAGATACCGGCTTTAGACTCTTTTGGTGTCAGTCTTCATCCCGACACTCCCGGCTACGTCCAGGACCCAGAGGCGCTTGCCAATGCCATCGGTGGTAGCAAGCTCAAGGATGTCTTTGCGAGTCCAATCGTCTTCGCTGCCGCCTTTTCCGCTTGTATGGGAGGACTTTTGTTCGGTTTCGATCAAGGTATCCTTTCGATTTGCCTGACTCTGCCGCAATTCCTCAGAGTGTTTCCAGAAACCGACCCTTCGCTCACTTCTCAAGCTGGCTTGAACAAAGGGTGAGGTTCCACGCTAGATGCTGGCTGACCGTAGTGTTATGACTGGTCTCCTCGAGCTCGGCGCGTTCTTGGGTGCTATGCAAGCTGGTTGGATTGCCGACAAGATTTCCCGCAAGCGCACCATCATGGTTGGGGCTGTTTGGTTCTTTGTCGGATCGTAAGTAGAATTGCAGTCGGATCCGCATGAAGCTAACCAGCAGCGTTCTTCAAGCCACCGCCTTCTCGTACGAACAACTCGTCATTGGTCGCTTCGTCGGAGGTATCGGAGTTGGCGTCCTGTCTGCTACCGCGCCGATGTACATATCCGAGATCTCCCCCCCGAATGTCCGAGGAGCGTTCTTGGCTCTCGAAGGTTCTTCCATCGTGATCGGTATTGTCATCATGTATCTTATCGTGAGTTTGGGGTCTTGTCGACAAAACTCATTACTAGACCTACGCTACCCGTCACATCATGAACGACTGGAGTTTCCGAATCCCCTTTGCCGTTCAAGTAGCCCCTTGTGAGTGTTGGCCCTTGTGTGTCTCCTTCGGCGCAACGCTTACGAAAGGCGCATTCTTGGGGATCGGTCTGTGGAAGCTCCCGTACTCTCCGCGTTGGCTGGCCATCGTCGGGCGAGACCAGGAAGCGCTCGATTCACTGGTTCGCTTGCGCCGAATGCCCAAGACCGACCCTCGTGTTCAGGCCGAATGGATCATCATCCGGTCCGAGGCCATCCAGCAGCAAGAGATTGTCATTGCCAGCTACCCTGAACTTCAGGGCACCGGTCGTCTGGACAGCCTCAAGCTCGATCTTTACGCCTGGCGCGACATGTTCAGGCCTGGTCTCCTCGGCCGGACGATGATTGGAGTCTTTTTGATGATATTCCAACAGATGCAGGGTATCAACGCCCTCATCTACTACTCGCCTACCTTGTTCGAACAGCTCGGCCTCGACTACGAAATGCAACTCAAGATGAGCTTGGTCCTCAACGTCGCACAGATGGTCGCCACATGCAGCGCCTTTGTCGTGCTCGACCGATTGGGCCGAAAGCCCCCTCTGCTGGTGGGATCGTTTGTCAACTCGATCTGCCACTTCACCGTCGCTGGTTTGATCGGTGAGTAGGACCACCGGAAACACCACTCAAGAGTGAGCGCTTATATCAAAGCCAAGTACTCGTCCAACTGGGCCGCCCACGGTGCTCAAGCTTGGGCTGGTGTCGCCATGCTGATTCTCTTCATGTTCTCCTTCGGATGCGGTTGGTCTCCTGTCCCATGGGCCCTCCGTGAGTAGCTTTTACCGGAGCTGGGTGGAACGGTGACTGACTTTAGCTGCCGAAGTGCACTCTGCGGCCCGTCGTGCCCGCGGTGTCGCCATCACTACCTGTACCAATTGGTTCTTCAACTTTATCATCGGCCTCATCACTCCTCCAATGCTCGAAAAGATTGGTTACGGCACATTCATCTTCTTTGGCGCCTTTTCCGTACTGTCGGGACTCTGGACTTGGTTCGTCTGCCCCGAGACCAACGGCGTCACACTCGAGGAGATGGACCGAATCTTTTCGAGCAACACTGCACACGAAGAACTCGAGGCCAAGCACGAAATTCTTGGTTTGATGATCGGTGGTCACGCTGCGACGACCGAGGTCATCGAGGACCTGGACGGAAAGGAGAAGGCTCAGTGGGTCGAATCGGTGTAGAGGGTGACGAGTTTTGCGCAGCGGCGGCGACTTGTGTTGTGCGCCCACGAATGCGAAGCTTAGGGTGTTAGTTGTGACGGCAAGAGGCATGTGTTGGGGGAGTCTTGTAAGCTAAAGAGTTTGAATTCTGTGCACTGAGTAGGCGACAGGAAAGAGTAGGAAAGAAATGATATGCATACTTGGCGAGATGCAGCATGTAAGCATAACCGCGATGACGTTTGGCTGTTTCGAGTGATGTGTCTGATGTTACCAGAAAAGGCAAGGAGGCATATGGTGGACTTATGTGGGCTGATGCGGACGAAACGGGGGATGATATGACTGGGAAAGGTAGAAGCTGGTGGGCTGAAGTCGATGGCACCGGCTGCATGGATGCGAGTGGTAAAAGCACCGTGGAAGTAGCATTCGACTGTCGGTCAGGGGTGTAGATAACTAGAGGGACTCGCGAAGTGATGAATCCCCAGTTCTTGTTCGACCTTATCATCTGTGAGACGTAACGTCCTACCAGACCACTGTAGACAGAATGTCACCTGCTAACCCAACCGTATTATCGTGATTTGGTTTCGCGATTATGGAACATATTCCCACGTGATTCTCCTAGGCGACTGTGGATGAGGTCATTGTCGAGTGGCTTCATGTTGACTCACCCTCCCGTTTAATCCCCCCCTCGTCCAAGCACATAATCGAATAAGGGAACAGGAGCTGTTTCAATGACAACCTTCCGATTGCCGGCGGGCTCCCGCCGCTTCAAGTAACGCCTCAACGCTGTGCCCCGGCAGCCCCAAAGCTGCACGCATTTCACTCGGTAGCTCGGTCAGTTTCGGCGGGATTGATTTGCAGATCTGCCGAGCACTGTTCTCATAGTAAATGGTTGCTCAGTCCACATCCGTTTCACTACCACACCATGACCATCGTACCCGTCACAGCTGAGCGTCTTGACGCGCTTGCCATCGGAGACTGCATCCAATGCTTGGGCTCACATCCCAACCACACTTTGGAGATCAAATTTGCTGCGCTCCAAGCGGCCGGATTCAAGACGACCGAGTTTTCGTTTGCCGAGTATTTTCAATGGGTCAAGAACCGTGCTCCCGAGAGGATGTAAGTACAACATCGCAGACCTCGAGCTCATCGTCAGCCCCGACGTCGACCCGGAATCCTTCGGGAATGAAGCTCCCAGAGACGGCGACGAGGCCGCGTGGGAGACGCTCTATCGGTATGCGGATGAGATGAAGGCTCTCGCAGCGAAACACGGGGTCGAAATGCGATCTCTACAATGCCTCGGACAAGTGGACACATGGCCAGAGGGTTCAGATCGCGAGAAATGGGGTTTTGCGAAAGCGATTCACTGGATCACGCTATGCCATCACCTCGGCCTCGAGTTCTGTCAAGTCGGCGTCAACGACCAGTACGAGGCGACAGCGCCCTTTGGAAAAACTGTCGCAGACCTGGGCTACATCGCGGACGAAGCGGCCAAGCAAAATGTCAAGATTGCATACGAATCTTGGAACTTTGCGCCGAGAATGAGCCAATGGGAGGGTACGTGGAATGTGGTCAAAGCCGCGGTGGGTTATGCAGCCGGGTGACTCTCATCGCATATCAACTCATCAGGTAGAACCGGGCAAACTTGGGTCTCTGCATCGACACGGCTCAATGTGCCTTGGCGCCGCAATACGGATTCGACCCGACTTCCGGGAACGGCTTCACTGAACCGGCAGTTCAAGCTTTACTCGCTCGACTGCGCGCTTTACCCGCTGAAAAGATCTTCTTTGTGGAGATTTCCGACGTGCTCAAGCCACAACCTCCTCTTCTGCTCGGAAGCCCCTTTGACGAATGGCACAAGCAGCAAGGACCGGGCTATCGCACTGGTTTTACATGGTGTCGATGTGCACGCGTGATTCCGCATGTTGGGCGCGGCACTGGGAAGTTGGTGTCGGGTGCAGAAGGCCTTGGTGGGGGCAGGACAGCAGAGATTGTCAAGGCCATATTGGAGACTGGATTCAACGGTAAGTGGGCCGTTGTTGGGAATCTCCCTCACAGACAGGGCCAATGTATTTCGAATGCTTTGAGGTGTCTGAACAAGAAAACGCCGCCTTGGAGGTACCGGATGAGCTTGCCCAAGCGGCAGCTCTCAGTTGGAGCAGGATGCGTGAGGCGATGCTTGCCGAGTAGTCATACGTGAGAGTTCTGTAGCTCATGCAAACAAACCAAGGATGAGGAAGACCCATGACCGACTTGCCGGGACCCCGCTGCCCAAGGCAACGCAAGCGAACTGTGGTTTGACAAGGTGTCCTGTGAGCTGGCGGCGTTCTGTGGACTGGTCTTTCGACAGCCCTGGCGATCAAGCATGTTATTCGTCTCCCGCAAACTCGCAACAGATAGCCCGGCGAAGCGCCGCTTGATGCGAACAAGTCATCTCACACCCATTTCCGACTGCCTGCCACCTGATCCTGTGGGTTACAAACGCTGGATCGTGCTAGCATCAGGAATGAATTTCGCCCGATCATGCTGAGAATCCGCGCGGCGGGTGTCCTCGTCTTCTACCGAGCCAAAAGTGGAACCGGCGCCCCCGGGCCGTGCCGGTTCGAAAGAATAAACCGAACCCCACATCTCGGCAAGATTGCTCGATTCGGGAAGGCTAAAGCGGGTACTGAACTGCTGAAACTGCTGAACCCAGCTAATAGGACTTGCCCATCATTTGATTCTCCAACCTCTCTTTGCTCCATTCATCATGTCGACCGATCCCAACAGAAAGCTTCGCATTGGTGTCTTTGGCCTCGGGCGTATGGGCAAGCGCCACGCCCGAAACGTGAGCTACCGAAGATGCCTCAGTTAACCACAGATTGCCTTTTTCTCCCCCCGATCAGAGCTTGTCGCGGTGTCTGACCCCAAGGCCGAAGAGCTAGTCTGGGCCAAGAGCAATCTCCCCTCATCCGTGCAGTACGTGTGCAGTCCGTATCTATGGATTAAACAGCGCTGACAACACCAGGACATTTTCCTCGTCTGAGGAGCTGCTGGAAAACACCGAATGCGACGCGATTCTCGTGTCGACCGACACAGCCTACCACTCTGATCTCGCCGTCAAAGCAATGAATGCTGGCAAAGTGGGCTGCCGACGCTCGCACCAAGACGGCACTGACACCAGCACGTTCTCATCGAAAAGCCCATCTCGATCGACCTGAACGAATCCGTGCCGGTCATTCAAGCGGCCGAGGCTCACCCGGAGCTCAAAGTGATGATTGCTTTCTCTCGTCGATGTGAGTGAACTCGTTGTATCGCCTAGCGCTGACTCTAGTCGATGCGTCGTATCAAGATGCTGCTAAAAAGATCAAGGACGGACTCCTCGGAGAAACCTACCTTATCAAATCATGCACTAACGACTACTACGACCCAACCCCATACTTCATGGGGTACGCCAAGAACTCGGGAGGCATATTCATCGACTGTGCTATCCACGACATCGACATTGGGCGCTGGCTACTGAACGTGGACGACCCGGCCAAGCTCAAGTCGGCCAAGAAGCAAGTCACCAGGGTGTTTGCGACTGGTCAAAACATCCGATACCACGGCCTCGCGGAGATGGGTGACTGTGACAACGCCCTCGGTCTCATTGAATTCGAAAACGGATCAAAGATGAACATTCACCTCTCGCGGACTTCAATGCACGGTCACGATGTCATTTGCGAGGTTTTCGGTAGCGAGAGCAAGCTTGTCATCAACGCTGTGAGTTGCGCTTCGTCCACTTGAGCGATCACTTATGTGCCAGAACCCAAACATGAACCGCGTCGAGATCCGTGACGTCCACGGTGTGCGATCCGAGTCTCAGTGAGTGTACAGTATTTAGTGCCAGACGTTGCTCACCGTCAGCCTCGGATACTACGATCGATTCCGGGAGGCCTTCACGACAGAGATTCAAACGTTTACTGATTGCTGTTTGGACGACCTGGGTAAGTCGCCGATCTGACCCCGTGTGGTCTTGATTGGCTGACGAGCCAGACGTCCCCACTCCCCCGTCCTCTGGACTCGAGGCGGCTCGTATTGCCATCGGCTTGCAGCACTCCTTCCGTGTGGGCAAGCCCATCGAGTTCAACGAAAACGGAGAGCCTATACTGGTGTAGTGACTGGCGCAGAAAGTAGTGCAGGTAGTGAGCTTGCGGGCAATCATTTCACATTAAACAGGTGTTTGGAGACTCGTCAGCTCCCTTCATATGGCCGATGTCACGACATGTCATTGTTCGGCCGTCCGCGCCAGAAGGGGTTATTTACTCGCCCAACTCTGCGATCATGCGTCCACGAGTGTCACTTGCGAGCTGCCGCGTCACGGCATCTGCATACAAGCCGGAGACAAGATGGAGTCTTTGAATTGGGCCAGTCCACCGTTTCCCGTTGACACCCCGACCTACCACGCAGCCATTGATTGATGCCGGCAGCGTCATTGGGGAGTCCTCAGCCCGGGATTATCCGCACGCGATCGTCGCATCGTTTGCATATGAGTGCCGCAAGGGAATGTTCTCCCCCGCATTCCGTCGAAGCGAAGTGAGATCGCTCGGACGACGGAGCGGTCAACCCTATGGCTGGCAAGAAGCCATGCTGGATATGGCGGAACCTGTGCTATCGGGGTAATGGCGGGCTACTGCTATGACCCGAGCTCATAAGTGCGGGGCGAGATGATGTAGCCGGGCGCTTCGGTGGGAAGCAGTCGTTGCTGGGGTGAAGGTGAAGTTTGCATCGGATGCAGCAGCTTCATCACATCGTGTTGTCCGATCCTGCATTCTTGGGATCAATCACGCTCCGCTTCTCACCCTTTCGCTTCAATGTCGGTTATCACTTTTTATCGTCGACATTGTCGCGAGGCATTATCTCACTGTGAATTCGGAGTGGAGTGCACAAAGCCGGCTAAAGATGAGGGAACTGGCCGAGCCAATCGGAACTATCACCGTTTTGATGAGATAAAATGTCGATCGACGGGACATTGAGAGTATGCAGATACTAGTGAGGATTTACAATCTCAACGATCGTTGGAACTGAGTCCGTGAAACACACTCTACTCATCCGCATCGGTATTCCCACGCCTTCTGCTGATGAAGTGATTAGGGAAAATATGTCAATGCCGTGTGTGCGAAGATGGGGACAAGGTGGTTAAGTTGACTTCGAAGGTCGACGGACACCAGACCTATCGATTGCGGCTTTCCTGAGGCCGACGATGATTTGTACGTCACGTACGGTGGCGGTGACAAGTGAGGTGGTGTCCATCCTGGGCGCTACATCGCATCAAACAACGGCCCAGGCGCCGGCGAGAAAGCCGTGTGCTTCTCATTTCGCTGACTTGGCTTCTCATCTCTCTGTTCACACCTCGACTCTTCTCCCGCTTCGCGCCCTTTCCTCTGCTCGCTCAACAGCACTCCTTGCATCGATCAGTTCTCGGCTCAAGACGTCTTAATCTTCAATCATATCTCCTCTGCCGAGGCGTCTTGCGCTACTTTAAGGAACCAAGTGTTCGACATGCTGTTCCTGACACCGTCTAGGAGGACGACGACGACGTTGGCCCACGGGTCTCGGACCTGCCTTGCGCAGAGCGGAGATATTGCAGGGTCCCGCCCAATGCAGATCCTGATGCTCCACCGACTGAATATCCTTCAGATCGATTGGCGATGTGCTGCCAGTTGTTAGACCAAGGTAAAAGTGACTAACATGAGTCGTTTGGTCGCTTTGAACGCGTCATCGTCGTTTGTCTGGATCGAGTGATCAATGGCTGGTGGGTTAGGGCGTGAATCTGCTCCAGGTGTCTGTATATATACTGTGGGAGTGGTGAGAGGAGATCGTTAGAGAAGTGACCCGCCGAGCAAGGATGGTTGTACGCGATAGTTCCGCCGCTTCACGCTTGGTTCCGGTTGATCCCGCTGATTGCCGGCGTGTTCCAGATTGATTGAAACATCGAGTTGGGACGAGATCCTAGTGGTGTGCTCCCGTACGTTCCAGCTCATCTGTGCAGTCCAAACGTTCCGGCTCTCGCTCTGACCAGCTCGATGTTGATGGCTGCACCAAGGCGGCCGAAGACCGAGTCGTCCAATACTGAAGTTGATAAAGAGACGCGTGCGTCGGTGCTCCGCGCTAACGAGTTCGCAGAGCAGCATTCAGCGTGTTCGTACTTGGGAGCAACATGGTCATGCGATTGGCTCTCGATAAATCGCGCAAAAGAAAGTTTGGTGAATGAAACGAAATTGGAAATCGATGCCAAGCCCATTGATACCACTTCTTTCGATGACGACAACGTGCGTGACGGCGTTTCATGTGAACGACAGGTTAAACAATGCGATGATATGTCATTTTAGCCTCTAGCTTTTGTCTTACTACAGTATGTCAACTCTGGCAGAAGAGACCACGCCGCGTCTGACGGCACCCTCGCTCCCTCTGATCCAACGGCTTCGCGAGGTGTTCATAGCGTACTCTCCTCTCGGCTTCATCTCGTTCGGCGGACCCGGGGTTCACGTGGTGTTGCTACGCGAAATTTTCGTTGATAAGCGGAGATGGGTAGACACAAAGACGTTCACCGACCTGTTCGCTTTAGGTAATGCGCTGCCTGGACCGGGATCGACCCAACTCGCATTCTCTATCGCGGTGGTGAAACATGGCGTTCTGGGCGGACTGCTCGGGTTCCTGCTGTGGTCGTTGCCTGGAGCTATCGGCATGGCCGCTTTAGCGATAGGTATCGCTCGGATCCCCGATAGCCTCCCGCCAATCGTCCTAGCGCTGTTCACTGGCCTCAACGCGGCTGCAGTGGGCCTTATCGCTTTGGCGGCCGTACAGCTCGGAACGGCGAGTATCACCGACGGACCGACTTTGGTGATCCTCTGGCTGTCGGCGAGCTTTGGAATATGCTATCACGCCCCATGGATGTACCCGACTTTGATTGCCTGCGGAGGTATTGTCACGCTGCTATGGGACCAGAAATGGAGAGTGGAGAGACGGCTACGGAAATCGAAACGGAGCAGAGAAGCAAGGAACGACTCGCAAGCCGCAGAACTGGTCGAGATGGATGAACGACCCAATGCGTCTTCTTCTTCGCAAGCTTCGCGAGTGGACCAAGGACAACAAACGGAAGAGCCCTTGCCCGTCGGGGCGAGGGTACCGCAAGGCGAGGTGCTCACCGCGGCAGAATCGAGCATCCGGCAACGGCTATCTACCACCGCATCACCCAACACGATTCTTCCAGGCGAAGGGACCATTGTCACAGAAACCAATACACCACTCAATGTCGTCTCATACAAAGTCGCCGCGGCGCTCATCTTCGGATTCGTCTTGCTGCTCGTCATCCCCATCTCGACCCGTGCGGGGTTGTCCAATGCTGGGAAAGCTGTTCCAAGGCTGCTCGACGTGAGTTATGTCCAGCATGGCCGCGAAGCAGGGTGGTGGTGTAAGGGCGACAACTGATTATAGTTCTTTAGCAACATGTTGATCGCTGGGACAATCATCTTTGGTGGAGGACCCGTCGTCATTCCCTTGTTGCGAGACTACGTCGTGGTTGAAGGTGAGTCGTGGCGCTCGTCCTTGACTGAACACTCTCATCGGCTTACACTGGCTAATCTCAGGCTGGGTCTCGTCGCGTGATTTCCTCCTCATCTTCGCCGTCCTGTAAGCTTCTTCCAACCCACCCAGCTCCTCTCTGACCTTCAGCCAAGCATTCCCCGGCCCCAACTTCAACTTTGCCGTCGCCCTAGGAGTCCTCGCCGTCCCGTCTCTCCGCCCTCTCGGCGCGATTCTAGGCTATATTGGAATCTTCGCCCCCGGCATTCTCCTGAAACTCGGCTTGCTACCATTCTACAGCTCGTGGCGCGAGAACGTCTACGCCCGATCGGTTCTCCGGGGTATAAACGCCGCAGCGTCCGGACTGGTGTTTACGGCTGTATGGCAGTTGTTCCTAGTTGGATACATCTATCAGCCCGCCACGGGAGATCCGCCGGCGCAGACGCTAAGCGGGCCGTTGACCGCTGATCCATTCTGGGCTGTTGTCGCCAGTGGCAGCTTTGTGAGCAGTCGGTCTTTCAAGGCACCACCGTGGTTGAGTATCGCAGGAGGGGGCGTGGCGGGTTTGGCGTGGTATGGCGTGCGAATGAGCAAGGGCTAGTAACCAGGTGGGCACAACAGGGTTTGACAATGTAGCAGATAATGGGAGAAGCGCGAAGAAATCTGTGGAGGCGAAGGAGAGTATAATACATCGCTGGCTGCATACGACCATTGATTGTCACATTCACCAGCAAGATGTCTGACAGTACGGGCCTTACGTCCTTACACGGTGGTATCACCTACGCTGCACTCACCTACGCTTGCGCTCATATCACTTCTTTCACCCATTCCGGATTCCGCCATTCGTGTTCGCCGACTTTGACTGTCTTCTTACAATAGGGTTTGGGGTTACCGCCCTGTCCCGGGATGGGGGGCGGGGCCGGTGG
>JAHXHD010001329.1:0-16532 GCA_019857685.1 Papiliotrema terrestris | reverse complement strand
GGGGGGCACTCGTTTGGCTGGGGGTTCTGTGATTTATTCTCGTTAGCGCCTCCCTGAAACTGGGTGGACCCTTTGGGCTAGCGGGCAGACGAGGCGCGTGGAGGGGCCGCCGAGTGACCCACCGGCGTGATCCTGGCTGGGTTTTGGACCGACGCGTCTCATCCTGATTTTTGGGCCGTGTGTTGGGTGTTTGGGCGTTTCCTGAGTGTGGTCTCAGAGACCGCCCATCGCATCGATGCTGTGATTCGATCAAAACACATCGCATCGCCTTTGGGACACGGTTCGTTATAAAAAAGCACTGCCCTCTTCACCCACCCGCAGTCCCGGTTTCTGTTCTACCACCACCTTTTTTCCATCTTCACGTTTGTTTGTGCCGCAGCGCTCTCACAGTCTTTACCCACCACCCTTCACTGTTTATCAAACATGTTCGGAAAAGCCCTCGTCGCCGTCGCCCTTGCGGCCGTTGCCTTTGCTCAGGACCCGACCATCGAGTCGCCGTCCTCCCTCGTCCAGTGCCAGCCGACCCTCATCAAGTGGAACGCTGCCAACGGTGAGTTGCGACCATCGACCACTGAAAGACCGCGCGCTGATTGCCAGAGCCGGTCTTCGTCTCCATCCTTCCCGGTAACCAGCCGAGCGCCGCCGCGCTCATTGACTTTGGCCAGCAATCGGGCAGCCAGCTCACCTGGACCGTCAACGTCACCGCCGGAACCTCGGTCACTTACAAGGTTGTCGACTCCAAGGGTAACACCAACTACAACTCTGCCGTCACTGTTCAGCCCGGAACTGACTCGTGCTTGAACTCCGCGTGAGTCTGACGAATGTCCATTTGTACACAAGGCTGACCCTTCAGTGGTGGTGCTGCCTCGGGAGCCTCCTCCGCCTCGGGTGCCGCTTCGTCTGGTGCCGCTTCGTCCGGTGCGGCGGCCGCCTCCAGCGCCGCGTCCTCGGCCACTTCTTCCGCCGCTGGTGCCGCCGGCAGCGCCTCGTCCGCCGTCCGATCCGCTACCTCGAACGCCGGGTGAGTAGTCCCACCGATCCACCAATGAACATTCCTGACAGCCAGCTCCTCTGCTACCTCCGCCGCGAGCGGTGTCCGATCTTCGGGCGCCTCGTCCACCAGCGGCGCTGCCGCTGCCGCTTCGTCGGCTGCCGCCTCCGGAGCTGCTTCCCCCTTCGCCGTTGCCGACATCAAGACCGGAGCCATCGCCGTCTTCCTCGGCGCCCTTGGCCTCGCCGCCTTCTAAGCGGTCTCGCGGTATCAACGCCAATCACGAGTGGACCATGAGCGGATGTCAAGAGGAGGAACGAGCAGTGTTGCATTGAGAGGTGATGTGTCATATAACGAATGACGAGCGCTTCTAGACGTGTCATGAGAGAACATAGAGGATGTGCATTTCTTTACGCTATTTACTATGACACTCTTTTATGCTTTTCACCGTGGTCCGAGCGGCTCGTCAGCGCATATGCTCACTAGACGGCTGCGATCAGCACGGCATTGGAAAGGTTGAATCCAAAGAAATACAAGGCGTACAAACACCTGGACGATGTGGCAGGTACGGTTCGCGTCCAAGCCGGCTGCGACGTCAGCGTAACGGATGAAACAGATTGCCGTCCCGGAGCTTGATTCGACCGCAGCGCATCGGTTGACTCACACCCAACCCACCCAACACACCTCCCCTTTGTGTATATCTGTACATAGCATACCTTCCGGGGACTGGAGCAAGTATCTGACCACAACATATCTCCGTCGAGTTGGCATCCGAGCATCGTATATTCCTCTTCACGCCTTACAGTCCCCCCACCCCGGCTTGACGTCATGAAACTCCTTCTCCTGGCCGGTATCGCCGGAGCCCTCCCCACCGCTCTAGCATGGGGCGCAGCGGGTAAGTCGGCCTTCTCGCAGCGATCGCACGCTATTCCGAACAGCAGTCATCCTCATTTCACGCTCAAGGCGGCGGGACGCTTACAGCAGGACATGAGATTGTAGCGACCATCGCGCAGATCCACCTTCATCCCAACGTCAGGAAGAAGCTATGCGATATCCTTCCACCTCAGGCGAAATGTCACCTGGCACCTATCGCCGCGTGGGCAGATCAGGTCAAGGGCCATTACCCGGGGAGCGCGCCCATGCACTATATCAATCGTGAGTGTCGCGCATGGCGGTCGAGATACGGGTGCACGTGTGGCCGGACATGTGCGGGCTACCTCGTCCTGCTCGCTGCCTGTCTCACGGCTGCTGACTTCGGCTGCAAGCCCGGGACTGCTTTACGTGGTCGCTGATACACAGCTAAGCTCGACCACCCCGCCGATCACTGCGAGTTCGGCGAGCACGGCTGGGTGAACGAGAACGTCAATGTATTGACGGGGATCATGAACGAGACCGCGAGAGTGATGAATGGCGAGGGGTGAGTGGAGCAACCGGATTCATGAGGGTATGCGCCGACCTCGCAGAGATATTCCTCTGCGGTTCTTGGTCCATTTCGTTGGAGACATGCACCAGCCGCTGCACCTGACGGGTCGGGACCGGGGCGGTAACAACGGTGGGTCGGGGCGGGGCATGCTCTGGGATCTGGATCGTCGTCGCTCACGCGGCAGCCATGTTCTTGTTCGAAGGCCGTCATAGGAAGTAAGCGGCCTATTCTGCATCGAGCACGCAGCAGCTCATGCCAGTCTGCATTCGGTCTGGGACTCCGGTATCATCACCAAGAACATCCGGGAGCTCGGCAACTACACCACTCCCCTGCCCTCGTAAGTCGGTTGTCTGTCGGCCTGACGGACTGAAACGGGTCCCCTCCCGTCCCCTCATGTTTTTTGATGCCCGTAGTCCGTATGCTGATCGGAAGGAAGCAGATCGAGTCGGCCCTCCTCGGCGCAATCTTCGACCCCTACGTCCGTTTCATCGTCTGGGAAGGGCTCCGCGAATGGTGGCGCGACGACCTGCCCAACTGGCTCACATGTCCCATCAACGGCGACCCGTACCCGCACTCGTCCATCGATAGTTCCATCCCGCCCTCGACCTCGGCATTCACCGAGCAGCTCAAGAGTGTAACGTCGTTCGTGCTGGGTCTGCTCCCTTCCACGCTGTCCACGGCACTGTCGATCAACCACGCGCTGCCGATGGTCGAGACGGAGAACGTGCAGGCGGCCTTGCTCGCGAATCACCCTCTCGGGACGGCGGCCGTTGCAGAGGCTGGTGTCGACGCGGATGTCGATGCACTGCGGGCAATCCCCGCGTGCCCTTTCACGTGGGCAACTCCTCTGCACGAGTTGAATTGCGACATCGTCTGGCCGAAGGGTTATACCGGCGACCACAGCACCCCGCTCATCGAACTGGACACGCCAGAGTATCTCGGCAGGATCAGCAAGGAGAAGACGGTAGAGAAGCTGCTCGCTATGGGCGGCCTGCGACTGGCTTCCATGCTGAACACCATCTTCGGCGCCGAGGGCGAGCACGGCCTGTACTTCGCCTACTAGATAATGTCGATCGCAGAGAGACGGGTCCGATCAGGCGTCGAGTGTGCGAAACGACGATATTGTACTATAGATACATATGACACTGCTTCGCGTGTCCACTAAGCTTTGCGCATGAATATCATATACTTACCAGCCTCATCTGTGCGTCGGGCATGAATTCGTGGCGCCCGACCCGCTTGACCACTAGTACACCTCGTCCTCGCTGTCCTCCTCGTCCAGGCCGAAGATCTTCTTGATGTCGGCAAGCGACGCCTGCTTGTCCTTTTGTGCCCCGCCAGATAGCGAGGCGTTGACCAGTGCTGTCTTCGAGCGTTCTGGAGGTCAGCAAACGCTTTTTATCAAGTCGTGATTGATACACACGGATCTTCATGATTCGCTTCTCTGTTCCGTCAGCATCGTTCCGCCGTCAACATAGCACGGCAGCACCCACCGACTGTCCCCTTGATGATGTAACGGGTGACAAAAACAGGCTTGTTCTGCCCCAGGCGATGCACTCGGTCGATCGCCTGCTGCTCGATCGCCTCGTTCCACCACGTGTCCATCATGAAAACATCTGCACGTCAGTCTCGCACTGTACGGAGCCTGACTGAAACGACGAACGATTAGCCATAGTCCTGCATGATCAGCACCGCTTCATGATAACAGAAGGAGGACATACAGATTCAGCCCCACTCCTCCCGCCTTGAGCGAAATGAGCAGTATCACCGGCTCCTTTGACTTCTTGCCAAACTCGTCGATCGTCGCAGCTCTTTGTGCCTGACTCATTGATCCATCGAAACGGCTAGTCCGAGTCAGCATATCATTGGCCCGGAGCATCAGCCACTCACAGCCACTTGATGCCCGCTCGAGTGAGCGTTGGCTCGATCAAGTCTGCCGGTCAGCTCACGAAGCTGAACAAAGCCTCGCATCCGCTCGCCTTCACTTACCCAGGAATGAGGTGAACTGCGAGAAGACCAGAGCCTTCATATCGGGCTGCTCCTCCCTCATCTGCTCTAGCTTGCGGACCAGCGCCCGGAGCTTCGTGCTCGACACCAAGTCGACTTTGCCGATGGACAGGTCCGTCTCGCCCCCATCTTCCGTCTTGCCCGTGAGGGGGTTGAGACGCTTCCGCCGTCGCTGCACAGAGCGAAGATCGGACATGGCGATCGGGCCTTTATCGCATACGGGGCACTTCGCAGGTTTATTCTGATCTTCGCAGGTGCCGATGTAGTTGACAATGCAGTCTTGGCATCTGGCGTGAGAAACCAACCAATCATCGCACTCACCCTCGGTGGTAGCATGGCAAGAGGACCTCATCGAAGATCTCGCCCGTGCAGATGAAGCATTCAGACTCTTGTTCGCTCTCACCCAGTTCCTTGAGCACCTGCTGGGCATAAACGCTATCGCCTGCGCCATCCATCGGCTCGTCTCCATCTCCGTCTCCGTTGGCGTGTCGAGCGCCTCCAGCATACGCCGCGATCATCTCCTTGATCGAGCTCTTCTCGTCCTTGCTTTCCTTGCCCAGCAGGTCGTCGGTCTCTGCAGCTTCGTTGGCGCCCTTGCCGAGCACAAGCAGAGGATGGTCAACACATTGGCGGAGCCTGCGGTCAGACTCATTGCCGGCAGAGACTGAGTGACCCACTTCATAAGCATGGCCAAGATGGACGTATAGTTGGACATCGCTTTGCCCTCCTCGTCCAGCTGGATGAAGCGTCTCTTGGCTCGGTCCTCGAGGTACTTGTAGATCTGCCGCTCGGGTCGGGAGAAGTCGAGAACCTGTATGTCGACCTGGTGTGAGCTTGTCACACGATACAATGTTATATCGACGCACCGTCTTTGGCGGCAGGTCCACAATAAGACGCCCATCCTTGTCCCGCATGCTCTTCTCTCGACGTAACAAGCATGACTCCAGGATGTACTGTACCACGTTGAGCGCCTTAGGGTCTTGGTTGAGGAACGGCACTGTGACGAAGCTGGATGATGAGCTTGCGACGGGGTGATTCCGACTGTCAGCATACCTGCGGAAGAATCTGCTCGTCAGCGGATGATTTGGTCAAGTACTTGAAAAAAAGCTTACGAGTAATGACCCCACGGCTCCAGTCGCAAGAAGTGGCTGACCGTTAGCAACATCTCCTGCGAATGCTATCGCGACGCACAGAAGCGAGTATAGATCGTCCAACCGATTGACGATGGGTGTTCCTGTACGTCAGCTGGCCTTTTCCAGCATGAATCGGTTGTCGTACCGGTCAGTGCCCATCTCCGTTGGCCCTTGAGCTCATAACAAGCCTTCGAGACCAACGCCGTTCGATTCTTGATATTATGCGCCTCGTCGAGAACGATCCGCAAGAACTCGTCTGGGTATGAGCGAAAGTGTGGAGGAAGGGGACACTATTCACTCACGGTCGTATATGCTGCCACCTTCGTACGATGGCTTGTCTTTGTTCTTGCGCCACCTCTGAAACTCGCTTGCGAGCGTTCCATAACTGGTGATGATCACATCGACTTTCTTCTTCCCCTCCTGCGCAAGCAGCCGATCGATATCGGCCCGGTCGTTGCCGTACCACAAGAAGCTGGTCAACGTGCCCTTCTCCGACATCTTCCCCAGCTCCTCGTGCCACTGCGAAGCCAGTGAAACGGGGCAGACGACCAGAGTCGCTCTGGGCGGCTCTGAGGGCTCCTTTGGTGCCGTCGGTACCGCCCGCCATTGATTCGACAGCGTGACCTGCTTGAATTTTGGCTTCTTCAGTGCGGGCTCTTCGTCGCCGGTCGGAGGGGGCGTGGAAATGAGCTCCGCTGCGTCGCCCTCGCGGTTGGTGTGCATTAGAGAAGCCATCATACACGTTTTGCCCATTCCTACGGGTCAGCTGGTCCGACGATAATCCTGCAACAAGCTCACCCATCGCGTCCGCCAGGATGCCGCCCTTTGCTTTCGTGTTGGAAGTCGGAAAAGTCATGCTCAGTTCCCCGCTGTAAGGGTTCCAGTAGAATTTCCTGCTGGGATCTATCTCATCGTCGTCATCCTCAATCAGGATCGGCTCATCAGGCGCATGCTCCTTCTTGAAAGCGTATCTGCGATCAGCCGCGAATAGAGGGAGCCAAAGAAGGTCCACTCACTCTTCCCAGAGCGGGTGTAGGCTTTGATCCCGGACAGTCAAGTCCCCCGTCTCTCGCCCGTTCATCCACGTCAACGCCTGTTTCTGATATGGCCGAAGTGTGTATAGGAACGTGTCCGGCGGATCCATTTCTTCCAGCTTGTGATCACCCATCTGCGCTCTGGTCGTCAGCGCGGCCCCCCGAAGCGGCCCCGACGCTGCTCACTTCCGATAAATCGAGTCGATCTCGTTCAGCTGCGCCTCGTCCAGCTTCTCCGCTTCGTCCCCGCTGTCCTCATCTTCTTCGTCATCGCTGTTCTTCGCCGACGCTTTGCCTTTCTCCTTGTTACCGGACGCTGCGCTACCCTTAGACGGGCTGACACTGCGCCTGCGGCTCGAAGAGCTGGGCAGCCCGGATGCAGGGAAATGCTTCAGGCTCATCTCGTTGATCTCAGCCGCCTGGCCGTTCTTTTTCTGCGCCAGGAGCAGCGCATTCGACATCAAGGGTTTGACTCCGATCCGACCTGGCTGTAAGCTGGGTCCGAGTGGTATCACATCGCACTTACTGAACAGAGCACCCAGTGCGTCCTTTCGTTTCCGCATAGCCTCCTCCTCGCCCGTCTCTTTTTGCTCCTGCCAGAAAGTTCCGTTCTCCTCTCGCCCCTCTTTCTCCACTTTTTGAAATGCCTGACGTGTGAGGTACACTTTCACATTGAGCAGTATCGTCGCGCCGGTTGTTAGGCTTTGGGGACAGTCGATGACGTGCCCGCTGAGCGATACTACGGATTAGCTTGTACCTCGCTCAGCAGCGAAGTCTGCTCACTGATTCCGGTGTCGAGCAGATGGGTCAAGAAACCCGCTTCTCCTACGGAAAGACGCCCGACTACGATCAGCTTGGCCGGAGTCAAGTTTTGTTCCGCACGTACTCTCTGTATGGCCAAGGAAAGGAAAGTGGTCAGCGTGTCTCCTCCACTAGTCACTGCGTTACATACCGAAGCCGCGGTCGTTCCTATCATCAGCTCTGAGATACGACCTCGTGGATGTAGCTCACCTGAAACGGATGATCTGGTCAACGACAGGCTTGCTTGGCGCCTTCTTCGCCGGCTATAACTTCAGCTCGCGCTCCTCAACACTAAACCTTGCGGGACTCACCGCTACCGCAGGCTTCTTCCCCATACCCATCGAACCCAACGTAGCTTGCTTTCCCCCATTCGCCGGTTTCCCCTTCGCATGTACCATCTTTCCATTGACCAATCTCGCCGGTCCAGCCTTGATTTTGCTGCTCAGGCTCTTATCATCCTCGCTCGCTTTGACGGCCTTCGGCCGCTCAAAGATCACCTTTGACCCGGCAGAGCAGTACCCCTTCCCCTTCGAAAGCGACCATCCCTCGCACACGAACTCGCCCAGGTATCCCTCCGTAAAGTCCGGCGGAGCCGTCTGCGAAGGTGTCCGGCTGGCGGAGGGGCGTTTCCGGGTGAGCGGCGTTTGCGTGGAGGATGATGGTATGGGGACGATATCGGGTGAGCTTGACTTGTGTCGTGGTCGACTGCTCGATGGGCCGGGCCGGGAACTCGAGGACGCCGGGATGACTGATGCCGCGGAGGAGGAAGAGGGGCCCGCGATGACAGGTTGCTCATCCTCTGAATCGGAGGAGGGAAAGAAGAGGTCCGGCTCGGACTTGGGCGCCATCGACGGGGACGAGTGGGAGCTCATGATAAATGTGTGGGCCGTCGCCGAAGCCACCGGACTGATTTGAGCTATGTACCAGTCAGCCGTGCCCGAGCAACGACAGTATCGAAAGACGGGTTGACGCGTCGGTCGGTGACGCGAATCGAATTTTGATCGCGACGGTGAGAGAGCGATGGGTGACATCACCTGCTCACCTTCCGTCGGAAACACCCAGTCCTTTGATCGGTACTCCTTTACGCGGCGTCGGTTGAGATATCAGCCTCACTACTTTATCTTCTGGACCCAAAACAGGGCAAAGCACAATGGTGGACCAAACGTCTCCAGAGGATTACCAGGAGCTGCTCGACTTCGCATATGGCTTGGCCGAGCAGGTAGGTCCGCATTGCGGTATATGCGCTGATCAACAGGCGACCGCTCTGATACTCAAGCGCTCCAGCGAGCGGTGGACCAGATCAAGTGATGCCGAGGCCAAGAAGAACACGATCGACGTGAGGGCTGCTCAATTTTCGGACGCACGTTTTTCACGCTGAGACTAGCTCGTCACCGAGACGGACGCCGAGGTCGAGGAGCTTATCAAGACCTCCATTTCGGCCAAGTATCCCTCTCACAAATTGTGCGTGCTGTCAGTGCGCGAGGGGCTGTGTTGACGCTCAGCATCGGCGAGGAGACGGTAGAGGTCGAGGGCATGGCGCTCTTGACGGAGGAGTATACCTGGATTGTGGACCCAATCGACGTGAGTTGAGCGGATCTCTTCTCCCTTTTGCTACCTCTGTCTGGGTGTTAGCAATTCTGCCCCTCGCCCACTGCGGACTGAGCTGTCCATTTCGCTCTCCAGCACTTTCCATCGCTCTCCCGATCTGTGCTATCCGTCATGCAAACCAGCTCTCGGCTATCCGAACCATTCCGTTTGGCTGACAACAGGGAACGATGAAGTATGGGGCCTTGCATTCGGCCATTTCTGACCTGTGCTGACGTCTGGACAGCTTCGTGCACGGAAAGTGAGTCGGAAGGAGACTGGAGGGGACACAGCTGACCCCCAGCCCTTTCGTAGGCTGCTCGATCGGGCTGCTTCACCGCAGAATCCCCGTTGTCGGTGTCATCGCCCAGCCGTTCTTCAACCGCATCGTCAGTACACACTGCAAGCCTTCCGCGCGCGCACTCACGTAGCAGCTCTCTGCGCGTCTGGGTGGGGGCGCATTCATGAACCGCACGGTCCCGCTTCCCCTCACCGGCGGGATCCCTCAGCCGTTGAACAGCTTGGCTGACTGCATCTTCTCCGCCGAGTGTGAGCTATGCGGGAGATCTCGTCCACCGTCGACTGACGGCCAGGGGGCTCTGACCGTTCTGCGGAAGTCATGAAAGCGCGTTCAGACTCGTTTGTCCGTTTGGCGGGAGACCCGTCCAAGGGTGTCCCTGGGGGCAAGATGTGTCATGCGCTCCGAAGTGAGCAGTATCAGGGCCTCACGATCAACTAGCTGACCCGCGCAGCAACAGGGTCGAGCGCGTGCAGTATCGCCATGGTCGCAGCTGGGGAGATCGACGTGTACTGGGACGCGGGATGTTACTCCTGGGACGTCGCGGTGAGTCCTCCAGCTTGCTCTCACCCTCGCCTAGGCGGTCCAGGGCTCGAGCTGAAGATTCAGGCGGGAGCTGTCATCGTCCCCGAAGCGGGCGGTCTCTTCTCTGGAGGCAAAGATGCCTTCAAGCGGGGCATACAGCCCGGAGACGCGATCATGTCCCGCCGCTACGTCTTCATGCGCGCCGTGCAGGGCACCGCGGTGAGTCCCATGACGTTCCCATACATCTGGCGGAACTCATCTGGCAGACCGAGAAGCCCGAGGAGATCCAACGTCGCCTTGTTGCCGAGATGTACGACACCGTGACTGAATGGACGAACAGTGACATGTGACGCGTACGCGTCCGGAGCCGTGGCACTTGCTCCTGCTCGCTGAGTGCATTACATCTTAGACATCGTAGACCACCCTGTAGATGCGAGGATAGATGTCGATTCATTCAACAGTCGTGGGCGTCTTCTGTGGGGCCAAAGCGCCCGTGCGGTCAGTGCTCATCGTTCAGCATCATGTTGTACATATCTTTCGTTACGCAAGCTTGATCGTATATAACAGGAAGAAGCAGACACAAGCCAAGTGCGACCATACGGCAAACCAGGATGTATGTAGGATGATCCGGGGGAATCTATGACTACGTCTAGGCTGCTTGGGCCGCAAGCAAGACCTAGACTCTGCGTCGTGAACTTGATGATACATGTAGCCGTCGTCGCCGCGTGCTCGTTTGATCGTAAAGCGGGCCGGACAGAATGCGATGCAGCGGGAACAACGATGGAAAGGTATGTCGGGAGGGAGGCGCACGGATTTCGAGAATGGGCTCAGTGGATCTGGGGGGCTTCAACGCGGTGTGCGCGTGTCGATTTGGCGGGCTTATTGCCATGTCGACGCCGGCTGAGCTTGCTGAGACAGAGGTTGTTGCGTGTACGGCGGCACGTATCGGGCCGTTGCGTAATGCTTGTTAGGCATCGTGGCGAAGTGTCCCGGTTGCATCTGTACACCCGTCGTCGCTCCAAACTCGTTGGTCATCTCGGCATACTCGGTGGTGGCGAAAACGCCCTGGAGGAGCTGTTGCCCGGGAGTGATCGGGGTCATGGGCGGGACATTGACCGACACCATCTCGCCGTTGTCCGAGATCGTCGGCGAGATGGTCATGCCACCCATCGAGCTTGTAAAGGGCGCGAGAGACGCTGCCGAGTGCTGCCGAGAATGTGTGCCGCTCGTAGTGGCTGAAACGGGCGAGGTGACTGGCGAGCCGGATCCGGTTTGGTCTTCGCCACCGACGATCGGGGTGATGCCAAATGCCGAGGCAGCGAGACTGGTTGGGCGGCTTCGCCGGGAGATTCCACCTTGGCTCGTGCTGGAGCGGACGAGCTGCACCGGTCGTCGAGGAGATGGCGAGCTGCCATGGTAGGAGTTTTGCCTTTGGAGCTGTATAGGCCCGGCGCGGGGGAATCGAGTCGCCTTGCCGGAGCTCGGGCTCAGCATCCCGGCGTCGCTGACGAGCAGGTGTGGCGAAGACTGGCTGCGCTGTCGGGACGACGGGGTAGTGTCGATATGGACAAGGTCCGTTTCGGACCGCGTCAATGGCATGTGGTGCGGTGTGATGACTTCCGGGGTGGGCATCAAGTTCGATTGTTGCCCCGGACTGGGTTGGTACATGTCTGGACCGGACGAGTCTGATGACGAGAGCGTGACGGTGGACTGCGACCGTGACAGGCTGTGGGCGGTCTGGAACATGTCTGGGTGCGGCATGTGCGTGTACGGCATGTAGTACGAGACCGAGGGCGACGAGTTGGGCTTGCCCGCAAGCTTTCGTCTTTCCTTGAACTGTGGGTCAGTGGGCGAGGACAGAAGCCACGACTGTGCTCACTTTGTCGTACCACTTGGCCGATGCCTTGAAGCGATCGACGGGGAAGCCGATCTCTCGGGCGATATCTTTCGCCTTGTCACGAGCCATGTTATCGCGGATATCTTGGCCCATGGCGATCTGCTCGTCCATCCAAAGATCCATCTTGGCCTCGATGGCGGGGAAACGCCCACCGACCTGCTTGGCCGCTTTGGGGATGACTGGCAGCTGGATCTCCTGCGGCTGCGTCCAGCGGTGCGCTGACAGGATGATCTTGCTGATAGTGCTTCGGTCCACACTGGGGTGAGACTTGTCGACAAAATCGTACTTGTGACTCACCCGTACTGCCTTGCGATGTCCTCCTGGCGCAATGAAGAGTTGCTTCGGTGCAGCTCGACGATGTTACGCTTGTCCTCCCATGTAAGCTTGACCTTTGGCCTAGGCTGCCGCATGTCGGATGACGTCGAGTGCGTGCGCGAAAGTGACACCGCCGACGACGAGATGCTCGACGTGGGCGAGCCATTGCGGCTGCGGGGAGGACCAAAATCATACGGCTGCGCGGGCATCATAAGATGCGGGGCTGGGGCCTGATAGTACGGCCCGACCGGCTGGTACGCATTTGGTGGCACAGCGTACGTTGGGTACGCCATGGCCTGCGGGTTGTACACCAAGGGCTGCGGGTGGACGCCAGGACCCGGCGCGTAGTAGCCCGGGTGCATGACCTGACCTATCTGCGCCGGTGCATACGGCGAGACATAACCCATTGCGACTTGCTGGGCTTCGTCTGCCATAGAGCGAAATGGCGATAGCAATGGCGGCTGTTTCCGTTCGTGGGCAGCGTGGCCCGCCTCATCCGCGTGCGTGCTTGGCGCAGGGAACAACCGTGGGTCTATAGGTTGTTGCGAGTCGGGAAGAACGGGCGTGCGGTCCTCTGCGCCGTCTCCTCCGGCGTATTCAGTAAAGTCGCCGTACATGAACTCGAACTGATCCGGCATGGTCGACGATTGCGATATGCTCAAGCTCGATGCCACAGAGGAGGGGTCGTACGAGTCGCCAGGGGTGTATGCTTCCGTATTGATGTACGCCGAGGGGGACGTGAAGTCTGGCATGGTCGGTGCGGAAGGGAGGGGCGCGGTGTGTGCGTGCTGGTGTACGGCATGGCGAGTGGGGGTAACGCTGTCTGGCGGGGTGATGTGTTCTGGCTGAGGGGTGAATTCAGCTGACATGGATGCCATGGTGCGGTGCTGAGAGTCAGCTCATGGCCCATGGTGGTATATAGAGCCGGAAGGAAAATGGACGGATGACGGTTTTGGAGCATAGCGCCGGGAAGAGGTCTCAGAGCGGGTGGACACGTACCTAATGCAAGACGGACCTCGTGCTCACGCCTGCGCCCTCTTCTCTATGATCGATCTGGGGGACGGAAATTCTATCGGCTTGACGTCGTCGGCAGCATCTACGGAATCGAAATCTGAGACGTCAAGGTGTGTCTTGTACGCATGGTGCGAGCACAGCAACGTACGCGGTGGGTGTGCCCCTTTTTGGCGCGATAGCGAACGTTTCGGGGGTGGTTCGGGCGAGCTACGATTTTGGCTGTCCGCTCAGCGAATGGCACTTTTTGCGCACAAGGGGATTAAAGAAGCGTCTGGCGCAGCCAAGACGATGGTCTATATGGGCATACGCGAGGCAAGGCAGAGTGGGTAAAAGTTGAGCCAAGACGTACCTGTCAAAAACGAGGCTGCTGCCTGGCTATCGCCTGTCCTATTCTCCGATCAAAATCAGACCGATTCCACGCCCGTGATCGACCGCCGGGAAGCCGGGACCGTTTTGGATTGTTCTCAGGTCGACAGAGTCCTTTCCCTCTATGCGAGGAGGAGGATGGTGATTATGCTAATGCTATTGACAATGACGATGCTGACAGGGGTAGAAATGGTTGCTCGAGCTCAATCTAGGGCACGAAGACCGTCGGAAGACGCAGGGAAAGGCTGCAAGTCTGACCGAGGGGTTCACGCACGTCCTTCTTGCTTTGGCTTTGGATCTACTATGTTGATGATCTACGTATATGTTCTCTGAACCAGCACTATAAGCGACGTGTACTACGCAGCGGGCATGCATGCATGCATGCTGTCCGCAAGCAATAGCGTGGTCTGGCGACCTGCGCCAAGGGGCCCACCACTTACGCGCTGGGCAACATACCGCAGTCCATCTTCCGTCGGACGCAGCAGATCGAGCGCTCTTACGACTCTCTCCTCACTCTTGCTGCTACGCTAGCTCGCCCCTCGATTTGGCTCTCAGTGATCGAATCCAGGAGGCGGAGGCGGCGCGACTGAGCGCTCTGAGAGGCGTCTCGGCGTCAAATTATCCGGATCCCCCTTCTGTCCCTTGCTCAGGGACTTGCTCGGCGGCCTACCCAACTGATGAGTCCTGTCAAGTTGTCAATGAAACCCACTACAGTGTACGGCGATCCAAAGGCGTCCATAAAGGGCCGGACTTGCACCCAACCTGCATGCGGCAGGTACAGCTTGTCCATACGGAAGCAAGCCGCAAATCGCGCAAGACCCATGGGACTGAGCAGGCGTACTACGCTCGGCATGACTAAGAACTCAGTCACCGTTGCACGGGCTCGCGGTCGATCTGATACATTCTGTATGCATCCCCTCTTCCCGCTTACGAGACTGGGAGTGTTGCGTCACGCGTCCGCGTTTGATTTGTTTCGGCGACGCTAGCATCGCCCTGTTTCGAGCGGGTCTTGCGACCTCAGTTCCCACGGCCAAGGAAGCTATCGGTAATTGATGCAGGACTGTCATGCTGCGTCCCCTCTCGCTCCCCCTTGTACGGTGCCGCTGACGATCCGGCACTCCACGAACAATAGCATTCCAGCTTTTTTTCGGCTGAACCTTGTGAACGCCCTGCCCTCTCAGGCGCCTGTCGATCCTCTAAATGCGCCACGGTACCTGCCGCCCCGACATACTCTGTCCACTCCGCGGAGCAACCCTCCGAAAGGGCAAAGAGACGTGGAGCGAGCTCGACGAAGCGACGAGGGGGCAGTCGCTGCATGTATTGTCGGCTGAATGGCAAAGGGTGGGGGTGGGTCCCGAACTTTGGATTGTTTCCCAGCGATAAGCGCACATGGGCCGACGATCCAGGCCGGCCGGGGAGAGCCGATGGATTATTGCTATTTCGTAGGCGTGACTGGTTTTTTTGGTTTTGGATTCGAGGGTCGTCGTCGGAAAAACCGATCATTGATCGGGCCGCGGTCCAGAAACGCTCGGTCATCGCAAAGTAAAATCATGCGCGCCTCGGACACGGCGTCTCGTCGGTTCGCTTAAAAAGTCCAGTGGGGTCGGTTGACACCGCACGCATCAACCCTCGACTTCTTTGCATCCTGCACAGTACGATTCTGCTATACATGTATGCACGGACAGCTTCGGGTGTCACCATTTTGCTACTGTTGGACTCACCGGAACTTCCGTCAACGCCCTGAGCATTCTGCAGACGTGGGCCCCAGACTCTCCTCTCAGGTGGGGAAGTTCCGGTTTTTCAGGCATACACCTGGCACTTTGCCACGTACGCCTCCGCCGCCCCCGGTTGTCCCAGGAAATATCTCGAGCGGTGGATCTCCCCCGCCGCCACCTCTCGTCAATAATCATGGCGCTGCGCTGCGCATTCCATACGCGCGGGTACGTCCGTCCACCAGCGGGCGCCGTTGACACGATCGATGCATGTGTTGCGTACGGACTATAACAGGGCCCGTAAAAGCCCCGCCCGCGCGGCTCTCTGGTCTCCGTTAGCATATTGTCCGTCCTGGGCCGAGCCTGGCGGACTGTGTCGGAAGAGGGCCGCGCATTCCCCGTGTCAGATTGTACATAAGTCGCTGCTTGCGACGCTCGTATTGATGAAGGGCCGTTGTGCACATCCCATGTACGGAACAGGGCGTGAGACCCCCGTAAGAACAGTCTATATCCTTGTAGACAGTAATCTGCGGACGCCACGATCGAGGAACTCTTTGGATCATCATTGATTCTGACGAGACCACCGTACAAAGTCGCCGTTCAGCTCGATGAGGAGATCGATCCGTGGATCGATAAGATGATCAAGGCGAGTGATCTGCCCGTAAGCGACAGTAACGGTGCCGAGACGTCGTAGCGAGAGGGGCAGTAATGAGGGTATTTGAGCCCGATCACCCAATTGAGCGCATGGCGTGAGTCACGACCAATAACCGCTTCTCATACCAACCCTCGACCGATCGGTCACAAGCATATCGCACATAGATGGCGCCGCGTGTTCAACCGACGTCGCTCGCTCTCGGAGATCAGTTGCATTGATACAAGGTTCATGGCTTGACAAAGCCCGCTGATCTTGGGGCAGCCTTCCAGGGAGAGCGGTGTTGTGGATTACCGAGCTCCGAGCAGGGTTTTGTCCGCCGTGGATCTGCCGTCGAGAGGGGAAGCTTGCCATCGTCGGTCGACCCATACTCCTACTCTGTGCACGCATGTCTAGTGCAGGAGTGCACTTCGGGCAGAGTGTATGCGCGCGAGGTCAGGATAGAACCCGTGACCGTCGTCCTCTTCGGCTTTCTATTCTTGGAAGTTTGTTCGTCGCCTCGTTCGAGCTCCAATCCACCAAGCGCACTCTTTGCGACCTCGTCCCGCAACGTGCAGCGAAGGCGTGGTGGCTCACTGCTGTCATTGAGCCCTCTTGGAGCTGGAGGAGTCGGGGAGTTTGGGTACCGCGCCCAGGTACCAGTCGGCTGAGTGGCGATAGAGTGGCGGAAGATGTGTCCGGCATCGTTGACGCAGAGTGTGCGTGTCCTCCACGGACGGACATCTACACTGCGGGGAAGTCCATTCAAAGCTATCGCTTCGAAAGATACATCGGCACGGG
>JAHXHD010001328.1:0-16933 GCA_019857685.1 Papiliotrema terrestris | reverse complement strand
GATGTGAAGGGGATCAAGGGGGTCAGGCGGGCGCGGGGTAATCTAGGGATCGCGTTATATGCGGGGAAGAAGTCGGTCACGGCGACGAGAGGCCTGAATGTGTGGGCGAGATATAGGCAAGCTGTAGCCAGGGTGAAGGATGGATCCGACGATTGTGATGCTCCCGGCGCTGTCCCGGTGGATGAGCGAGTCGAGGGTGAAGAAGCGACTGCGGCCAGGCCTCGACTTGTTCGGATCGAAAATTGGGGGTGGCCCGGTCCTCGGTGCCTCCTGCCCACCCGAGCTTGCCGTTACTTGCCCCTAATGTCCCAAATGTCGTCGACGCCTCCCTCTCGTTTCCGCAGACGATGGACGATGGCACGCAAACACACAACAACAACAACAACCAGTGTTGGAAAACAAGATACATCTCTGCATGCACTGTTGATCTCTCACCACTGTCTCGGCCTCGAGCGCGGTACGAAATGAAAGTCTACGGGTCGCGGTCCATGTCAGCAGACCGGGCGCGCCCAGGTCGATCTCCGCCTGCTGTCACCCGCGAAAACGCCATCAAACCGACATGTCTCCAATGGACAGTCTGCAATCCGCCAAAACCGGGAAGGTCCCGACGTTACGTACGGAACCGAAATCGGTAGGCGTGAGCATGGGAACTGCGCTACGGCGACGGGAAGCACGTCAGTGGCTGGACAGCGTGTCCATGTTCATGCGCTGCATGCGTGTGAATGACGGACGGGCGGGGAGGAACGTAATTCGACGTGCTTGGTTTCAATTCCTCATGTCGCGCAAACATGAAACGGCCGCGAGGCGCGGAGCGACAAGGGTGTTTAGCGCTTACGCGCTCTGCAGAGCGGTCAGTTGTGTCAAGTTACCTCTCGTTCCTAAGCCGCGTGGCTCTTTGGCGATGAAGCCTTGAAAGATAAGAAGGCATATTTCACTTCAGCCACAGCGAGATCCCGACCCGGAGCCGAAGAAATTGTCAGACAATGGGCCTCTTATTGGGGGATTGCGCAGACGCAAACAAACACCCACGTCCAACCCCTAACAATCGCACTTCCCCGGACATGTCAGGTGAGGCCAACGGGCGTGTACACGGTCCAGCGATCGTGTTTGTTGCTTGAAACAAACATACGCCACGCTTCGCACTCAAGCTTGCACCTCCAGGTCCCCCTTCTTGAGTGCAAATCTGTCCGTTAACTCTTCCAGGAGCAGTCGATCGCGTGCCGTCAGATGAAGCATGTGGGGACGCGAGCTGGAAGGCGTGAAGCTTATTTTGACGAGACTAATAACCTATTCAAAGTCTCGACCGCCCGACCTTGTACGCGTATTATCCTCAGCGGACGGGAAATGTCATTCTGCTCGATCTTCCTCCTGCGCTGACAAGAACAAGATCCTCATCCCGACCAGGCGCCTCTTGGCGGAAGATCGGCAATGAAAGACATCGGCCCCTCGCCGATGAGGCTGGGGAGTAGGATCGACACAGTGGCTTCCCCTGCCATTTTGGGATCCAGTCGGTGGACCACATTAGCAACTCACAGCGTCATGCATGGGGGTGGACTGTCTTCTGGTCGAGAGCTGTGCTTCAGATTTGTGAAGCTTGCACTTCTGCGCCGGACGTTGATTGTGCGCGGGCACCACCTGTCAGGAAGCCCGGTATAACGAGCTCCGTCATGAGCGGGAGCAAAACCCCGGCCGCAACCGCTTAAATCCGGACTCGATCTACCCCGGTCCATCTCCACCCCGAACTGTGGTACACCCTCACTACGCTGTCATCATGTCCAACGACTCCGATCTGCAGCCGGGCCAGAGCCTCGCCCACCTTTTGCCGCCTTCCTGGACCCAAGACATCCCGAAATGGTTCCAGGAGGACACGCCGAGTTTTGACTGGGCCGGATTCGTCGTCGGCGAGGAGGAGCAGGAGGCCTGGTTGTTGGGCAAGAGCGGGGTGAGTTGAGCGCTTCCGACGCTTGCGTTGGTCGTGGGAGGAAGCTGCCATCTGAACATCGCCTTTATCTGCGCATGGTGTAGCGAAAGACCCATGCTCACCTATAGGGCATTCTCGCTGGCGTGCCATTCTTCGAGGAAGTATTCAAATACGCCGGCTGCACCGTTGAGTGGCTCATGCCCGAGGGGTCGGTCATACCACCCAACACCAAGACGAAAGTTGCTATCGTTCGGGGAAAGGCTCGCCAGCTGCTCCTGGGAGAGCGAGTCGGTCTGAACGCCCTCGCGCGATGTTCGGGCATCGCCAGCGTGTAGGCCGGCCATAATACCCGCATCTGGGAGCTGACGCCAGATCGCGGCGCTTCAGGGACGCAGCGCGGGCGACGGGCTGGGAGGGTGTCATTGCGGGCACGCGCAAGACGACGCCAGGATTCAGAGTGGTGGAGAAGTACGGCATGTTGGTGGGCGGCATCGACCCGCACCGGCACGATTTGTCGAGCATGGTCATGCTGAAGGATAACCACATTTGGGCCACTGGTGAGACGATGATCGCGTATTTGCTGACAGAGGCTGACCTCAGGCTCCATCACGAACGCTGTCAAATCGGTCCGGCGAGTCGCGGGCTTCTCTCTGCTGGTGAACGTCGAGTGCCAATCGCTGGAGGAGGGCGACGAGGCGATCGCAGCGGGCGCGAATATCGTCATGCTCGACAACCTGGTCGGAGAGGAGCTGCATTCCGCAGCGAAGGAGCTGAAGCAACGGTGGAAGGGCAAGAGGGAATTCCTGATCGAGACGAGCGGAGGAATTGTCGAGGACAGCCTTGTTTCGCGCTTGGGTCCAGGTAGGTGTGCGCTTCCGCGGGATCATGGCAAGACTTGACGTCAGACATCGACATCCTCTCCACGTCGGCTGTGCACCAGAGCTGCCCACACGTCGACTTCTCGCTCAAGATCCAGCCAAAGAAGAAGGCGTAGAGGGGCAAGCCTGCAGCTGCATGCACTCGTACTGTACATGCATGTCTTCTCGGTCTCCGCCAAAGATATCGTGCGTGGTATGGCTCATAGAATGGATTCCTTCACCGTCGCATATTTTGCGCCATGCACCGGGAACAAGCCGCCGAAGATCACGACAACGTCGTCAAACTAGTGTACACTGTTAACAAGCGGTACAGTCGATCCAGATCGGAGTGGCGGAAACTTGAGACGAATGCTCGGAGGCGAGGTGGCTTCCTGCTCATCGTGTCTGCTTATCAGCGCGTGTCCACTCCGAGGCGATTGGTAGCGAGCGCGAGCAGCTCACGGTCCCCGTATACCCTTCTTGGAAATCTTCTTGCGGCGTCAGCCTTTGGGGCCGCTCGTCGGAGTCATAGGAGGGACAGGGCAGGGTCGCGGGTAGGGGGTGTCCCCAGGGCGGAGGAAGACGGCATGGGTATCGTTGGCGAAGGACATATTGATGACGATGAGGGTGAGGTTTGTGGGGAGCAAAGCGAGATCTGCTCATCAGCTGGTGGCGATAGGTGAGGCGGAGTACTCGCCGTGTGGACGGTGGTGGGGGAGGCAGCGAGATCTCAATCCGACTCAGTCGATATTACAGTTGGTCCGGCGTGCGTGTATGCGTGATCGAGGCGTTCGATGTGGAGGATGATCAAGGTTGAATGGTGGACGAGTAGTTGGACTGGGTTGAGTGTCCACGCCGCAGACAAGGGGGCGAGAGTGTCAGAGCGTCGCTGTGGGATGTTTGGGGCGACGTCAATCCGCCAGGGGTAAGGGAAGTTTGACCGCGACCCTAGAAAGCGTGGTTTCGTGTCGTCGTGTCCGGATAGCGGATGGCAGGGAGCGAGTGTTTCAGATAAAGTGTAGGTCTTTGATATATGGGTGAGGTGGGGCGGCAACACGCCAGTTGGACGGGGTTTAAGTACCGCAACGTGAGAAGTAGCCCGCTCACGGGTCGGAGGGTCGGAGCGGACCGCAGCCGATGAAAGACTTCTTCAGGCTGGCTTCGATCACTCTAGACACATCTTGCATGGCGTACGCCCCCACTCTCGTACTCCCTTTGCCCCTCTGAAGCTGTTGGATTTGCATTTCTGCCATCCTTTGGGTGCTGGAGTACCCGTCGGAAGGCTGGAGTCGGGAGCGAACACGGCAAGCGAGACAGAACGATTGCAGAGTATGATGATGCGAACGGCACGAGCGTGTGATGAGACGTGAAGGGAAGGAGGTGATGGTTGATCAGGTCCAAGGAGGGAGACTCGGCTTCAGCTCGATGACGATGTGATATGAACGTTCGAGGGGGTCCTTTGGCAGCCGGTGACGTGATGCACCCGGGTTCCGCACGGCGCATGCGTCTGCAATGTGCACAAGAGGTCTCATACCTCGCCGCAACCGACTGGTGGAGTGGGACGTGCAGTCGCTCGGGAGCTGTTGTGCAACGATGCGGAGCCTTGGCAACCTGCACCCCGTGCATCGAAACACAGCAGACGGGACTCGAACTTACACATACAGAACAGCACATACCGGGGAGCGCTCACACCGCCTTGATCCTTTTCCGCCAACGGTGGGCGGACGGGGGGATCTTCCAGGTACAAAGAGGACCCGACCCAGGGGAAATATCGGCAACCTTTTCGATCACACGACCTCCCGCGTCTTCCCCGTCTCCACTTCGTACACCCATCCACTGATCGTCACTTCGTCAGGCACGAGTTTGCTGCCCTTGAGGTAAGCGACATCGTCCGACACGGCGGTCTCGAGTCTGTGATCAGCGGTGTGGTGTACCAAGCATAGGCGAGAGAAGCGAAGCGACGACGTACTCCGGGAAGGGCAAGAAGTCGAGGTTGCCCAGCTCAGCTCGGGCCTCCGGCCCGAGGTTCTTTTCGACGATCCCCTGTGCATTTTCATTCTTGAACGTCAGCATCCCGCAGCCTGCCGTCAGCTCCCGTAGCAGACGATACGCCAACCGGACCGGCGTACCGGTATGCTTGACGAGAATAATCTCTCGCGTGCCGAGAAGCTGCTCGGAGATGATGATGCTGCGGAGGGCATCTCGGGCGGAAGCCCCGGCGTTTCGGATCACATGCGCGTCTCCGAGCTCGATGCCCAGTGCTGCGGCGGGGTCGATCCGCGCATCCATGCAGGTCACTGCGGTCACCTCTGAGACACGGGTCGGCAGGGGTTGACGGCGCGAGACTCACGGACGAGGTACTTCTTCGCGGGCGGCAGGGCGAGGTGGCCCTTGTCGAAGGACTGGACGTAGGCCGCGTTCGCTTGCTTCAGATTCTCCTGGATGATGGACATGCTTGGGTGAGCGGGCCTTACAGAACTGTTTGTGAAGTGGGGACTGGACGGTGACTCATGGTGAGTACCCGCTCGTCCGCGCTAGCCAGCTGTATACCATCCATGCACGCTTAATTGCACGTCACTGCCACAAAGGCGTGACATTGCGCCATCACTTACTTATCTGACCGGGTGCAATGCGGTGCCCTCCGCTTCTCCCCACCCGCGCCACAAGTGGCGGCCACGATCCCATCTAGCTCGCATGCATGCAGTCGCCTTTGTAGGTCCGGGACCAGCTCATCGCATCGACATGCAAGTCGTGATTAGGCCGAACACCGATCTGGTATCCCGGCTGCGTCGAGAGGTATGTTGGACGGCTGCATGGGGTGGGGTGTCGGTTGAGGCGGAGTGGCGAGGCTTGAGAGCTGCGCAACAGCATATACCGCGAGCGGACGGCTTGCCGGAGGAGCTTCATGGAGAGATGTGGAACGGGCAGTCCTGATCCCTCATCCCCGCTGCGCGTGGAGCGGATCGGCGAAAATGAAGGAACCGACTCAGCCCCTGCTTCCCTTCAGCGCGAAGTCGAACGGGGCTCTCATTGGCGATGCACCCTGCGCCTGACCTTCGGCCGAGCCTCCGCGCATTGTTGTACTCGTGGGACGCGCGTGCGCTTCGCTCGCCATCTTACATGCATGTATACCTCTCTGCTATGTATGGCACCTGGTACCTTTCCCTCTCGTCGCTCATTTCGGGCTAGTGTGCGGTGAGAAACCGGCGGAATACCTGTGGATCAGCCCGGTGGCCCGGGCTCCCGAACATCGGTTCGCCGCTCACCCATGCGCGGTCAGCGGCGGGTACGTCATATTCGGTCCTTGGGATGCTTGAGGTGTGTAACCGCCTCGCGGCGCGACAGCTCGATTGGAAGAACTGACGAGGACGGGGTTGCCAATGTGTTGGGGACTGGGATGAGCCTCGGCAAGCTAATGTGAGAGGTCGACCGACTAGTCGTCAATGCTGCCATGAGTTGTGTTCCGCTCAGGGTCACCGAACTACGGGGCTCACGCTTTGCTCCCGCAGCAACCCATCGTACGAGTGTGTGCGCGTACGTGTGGACTGCCGGAATGCGATCAGGTCGAGAATGGGGTCGTGTGCAACGGTAGAGCTCGACAGGCGGATGACCGCGAATGAAGACCTGAGACGGGTGAATCTGAGAACAAGCTCCGGGAAGGTGAAGCGTCGTTTGCCAGCGAAGCCCTTCTACCTCCCGCCCCGACAGTTGCCGTGTTGGTTCCCCAGGGGTGTGTGTCATGATGCGACAGGGACAGGTCACAGCGGATCGACGCGCCCCATTCGGCGCCTCATGCAACACAGGCACCCGGGGCTGTTCGGGTCGCAACGCGGTGCAATCAATGGTCACCCCTGTCCGGTCGTCAGGGCACTGGCACTGCTTCCTTTGACACACCGGGCTCACGGGCCCACTTGCAAATGGCGGACGCGCCGTCTCCGAGGGTGTCACAAACGGACGCTGGGATCTACATGTGACGTCAGACTTCCCGGCCGACCGGACCACACGAGTGCTTGATCGGCCAACGATGGAGTCTAAGCTGAAAAATCGTACCGACTGCACGGTTTGCCACTGCAGTAGCCAAGTGGCGAGCTCGTCACTCGTCTCAACCACTTCTCAAGCAGACCCGCTTGTTGAGTACGGCGGTCAGGCGAGCCCTCGGCCCTCGAGATTCGAAGGATCGACATGAAGTAAACATGTACGGCTGAATGCACGAGGTACGCTACGTCTGCTTTCACGTATGCGTAGGTTCAAGCATCGTCCGCCCGCTTCCTGCCACCGAAGCGCCACGTTCCCCGGCCCAGTAGAGCACGTGCATGACTCTCTCCCTTTCACAACCAAGCGTCAACCGACTCGATGGAAGCCAGCCCACCGAGTCTTGCATTCCCACTCCCCGCCGCCGCCATCCCCCCATCAGTCTCCCCAAACATCCCACTCACCGCGCCGGTCGCCGGGAATGCGTCCGCTCCTCCCTGACTGTCGCTTGCCCCTGCGGGACCGGACGAAGCCGTCAAAGACGTTGCAAGCGGCAAGGGCGCGAACGGTCGATGATGAGCAAGGGAGCGAGTCCGCGGTGTGATTGGGTCGTTGACCGTCGATCGCGGGAGAAGCGGGGCCACGTCCAGTGTGGAGATGGCAAGAGGGCCCGAAGTGAGGGTGGTGGTGTTGTGAGTCGTTTCATGCGGTGTTTGTATCGCCGGCGAAGCATCCTCCGTGGTGCGCGGGATACTCCGTCGGGTGCTCCCCCAGCTGGCGCCTGAGAGCTCCATGCAGAGTCGGAAGCTGTCCTCGTCGTTAGATCGAGGCGGTGTCGGTATAGGAGCCGGGTCCTGACGTGAGAGGAGTCCGCTCGGGTCGAAGAGCTCGACCAGGGTCGACTCGACGCCGTCAGATCGGGTGAGCATCGGTATCGAACGCGAAGGAATGAGGGGAATAGCTGGACTCATCCGCCGCTCGAGTCGGGCTCGGGGTCGCCGCAGGTCTGATAGCGGTCGAAGTAGGGACAGGTTAAAGGATGAGCAAGAAGAATGGATGAAGCCTAGATGTTAAGTAGGACCAACAACAAGCGCTCGTGTGCTATGCATACAAAACAATCAGAACATGGGGGCGTGGGCATAGCGGCATCCACTTCCCCCGAGATATATAATGCACATATGGGTTGTCCAGGCAGTTTGTTGGCGATGTCACGTACGGGGGTAAAACCTGTCCCCGTTTTGTAGCTCCTCCTCATAAGTCAACCAATCGCTGTACGGCGTCCTCGGCCGTTTCGAATGGTGTGCCTCGGGGTCCCATCGATCCACAGGCGCAGCGCCAGGCGCGGCACCTGGCCGCTCAAGCGACGCTGGCCGATCCCATGTGCCGAGCTGCGGACCTTTCGAGCCGCTCGGAGCTCCCGCTCGGTCGGAGTCCCGCCGCTCTGGATCCGACCGCGTGTCGGGATACAGCGCGCTGTGCAGATCAAAGTCGTCCATGGCAAGCGAGAACGTGTCGGGGAGCTGCGGTCGTCGCCGAGGCGGCGGCGGGCGGCTGAAGTGGTACGTGGGACGCGGAGGGGGTTCATAGCCTGACCGCGAGTTGTAATCGCCATTCTGCCGAGCACCAGATTCAGCCTCTTGTGTCTTAATCGGTGGAAGAGACTGGCGAGTCGAGTCGACGGCGTCTCGACCCGATCCGGCGCCCGGCGGGGGAAAAAACTGCTGCCCCTCTTCGTCCTCGTCCTCAGAGTCGCTCAACGTCAGGTCGATCACACCGTCAGTGGCTGGCGGTGGGACCGACACACTGGCCGACGCCGAAGGGGTGCGAAGAGGGGGTGGCCGGGATCGAGACAGAGGGCGCTCGTCTTCCTCGTCGTCGGACGAGAGAATCTCGATCGCTTTACGCTTGCCTGCTGGCGGGGCTGAAGCGGACGGTGCAGCGGAAGGCGCCCGCGAGCTTTCCGCCTTGGGCTCAGAGGGAGGGGTGGGTATGCCGTTGTCGACGGGCTTTTGTGCCGGTCCGTCCGACGTAAATTTGCCGTCTTCCGTCCGCCATTTGAAGTCCGCATCGACGATAACCTCCTCCACAGATTCCGGGACCGCATTGAGAATGCTCATGAAGTATCTGCGGATCAGCCCTGACCACCGGACATTTGGGAAAGCTCGGGAATGAAGGGGAGGCGTTTGAATGAATTCGCGAACAACCACTGACCCGTCGACAATCAAATCTTCCACATTCAGCGCCTTGCTGCATAGCGGGCACAGGAATTGCGGATGTTGGGCATTGCTTTCGATCCACCATTTGGCGTCAAAGCATTGAATATGAGTGCAGGCCTTTGACCGTATGGGCTGCGTTATCCGCATGTAGGAGAGGGGGTCTTTGAGTGTCATCCGAGTATCACCCGCGATGATATCCTCGTCATCGGCTCGTTTCCGTGCTGTCCGTTAGGCCCAATTGAGAATACGCTTTTTTAATGACCCACCATCCGCCAACGCTTCGTCGATCGAGCACGGCTTCAACTGCATGAGCTTGGCCAGCAGCTCGTCCTTTGTCACCATCTCCGCAAGAACCACTTGGAAGTAGAATTTCTGCCGGTGAGCCGGCTTCCCAGGGCCACCGTGTCGGGCTCACCTTGACCATCTCCTTTTTCTTTCCTGTCGTCGGACCTGTATGTCCGAAGACCAGGTTGTACAGTCTCGTAGAATTGGGCACGAAATGGCTGGGATTCTTGATCAAGTCGAAAGGCGGTGAGCTGCCCGCTTTGCCTCGCAAGCCGCGCTCCTTGAATTGGACTGCGGAGTTGTCGAACAGGACGTCGGGGTTGTTTGGGTACTCTATGGGGATATTACGGTTGATGATTGCTGGCCGTCCGGGATAATAGCCGGATGGGCCGTAATGCTCGTTGGAAGTGCAGAATATGCGTAAGGAATAGTGAGGTGCTTGTGAAGGGTTCGACCTGCCGTCAGCCAAGTCCATGAAGAGTTGAGCGTATTCTTGGCGGACTCACTTCGATGCCTGCAGCTTCTGGGCAACATCGCTTGACAGGTAAAACGTCTGATGCTTCATCTTCCTGCTGTGCGCGGGCTCGTTCACGCTCATATCGGGCAGAGCCTCCATCCCCGTGACCGCGACTAGCGGCGTCCAGAGTGGATTCTTCTTCCAATCCTGCAAGACGTGGACCTGGCCTGGGGGACCTGATGCCGTCAGCGCTGTTGCTGTCCAAGCACACACTGATACTCACGATTCGAGTACGCGTTAGACACTCCCGTCGCGCTGTGCCAACCTCCAGACCCCCCCGCTCGCGATGGTCCAGCTTGGCCCGGCGCACGGTACCCTCCAGGCGGATCATACGCGCCATATCGGGGAGCGCTCGCAGCTGCAATCAGCACAGTCTTTGACAGCGTGCAAGGGACATACCTGGTCGAGATGATGCAGCGGGAACACCGCCAAACGTGGGCGTCTGCACCGGTTGCGATGCGTGGGCGTTGCTTCGAGTATCGACGCCCCGGTACGACGGGTACGATTTCCCGACGTCTTCAAGCCGCGCTCGCACCTGCTGGTACTTTGCCAGGTCGTTGGTCTGCCGCATCCTGCGTAGCGCCTGTGCGATCTTGTCGATGATGATGCCCTTCTTGTCCGTCGATCGGACGCCGAGGTACTCCCCCGTGAGGTTCTCAATCTGGGTCGCGGCGAGCCGGAGGGTCGGGATCACTTGCGCGGGCGGCCAGTGGGTGACGAACCACTCAAAATCGGTCCAATCCTGGACTGGGTGGGTCATCGCCGTGAGCGCATGCGCGGGGAGGCGTCAACGATGGTGCGTTGTATCGAAGATGCTGGTTGTCAACGGTAGGTGGCGATCGCGTGCTGAGTCAAAGGAGCGGAGGCGAAGATAACGTGTGGGTTCAGCAGCGTTTTCGGAACGTTCGATGTCGAGCTTTTATGAAACGCGGGCGAGATCGAAGCGGGGCATGAGAGAGAATCAAGACCGGGCGGAGATTCGCTGAGCACCTGGAGGGCTGAGGGGAAGGAGGTGTTGATGGGTATACGATTATTGCTTGAAATTCGCTCAATCTTCTCGCACCACCACTCCAACCTTCGGCCAACATCGAGAGACTACGGGGCATCCAACGAGAGCGCCTAACGGAAACGTGATAGGCGGGCGCAGCACTGATGATGCCGTCCATGCTATGGCATGCCTACCAGGAGTCGCGGCGAGGACCGCGGTCTTGGCAATTCAACAACATTCTGATCAATACCGTTCAATACCAGGACAGGATCGTTCGCCTTACACTTGCTTGACCATCCATGAGCAGATTCGCGCCAGCAGCGCTCAGAGCAGCGCCATGCGCGACGCCTGGTCCCTCCAGGATCACAGCACGAAGGCTCCGTGGAGCTTGGGTAGCGGTACCCACCTCTGTGCGACCGGTGACCCAGATCCGGCTCAACCATACCGCTCCTCCGCCTAAGCCGATCTCTGCTTCACCGGCTCTGCCGCACCCTTCGCCAGCATTCGACACACTCAATGACACGCTCTCGACGATTCAGCCGTGTTTCGGAGCTCGAGGCGACGAGATCACCCTCTTGACGTCGCCCCAGGAGTTCTACGACAAACTCATCGATATGATCAAACGGGCTCGGCGGCGGATCATCATCAGTAGCTTGTACATCGGCGCGGAGGAAGCTGAGTTGGTTAGTGACAGCGGCTCCCAGGCTGTCCACATGCTGATGTGCAGGTCGATGCGATTAAGATTGCGCTACAGACGCGGCCGTACCTCCGCGTGACCATTATCCTCGATTATCACCGAGCGACGAGATTGTCCAAATCAACTGAGCATCCACCCTCGACCGCTCATCTCCTCCTGCCGCTGCTGGAGAAGTATTCGGACCGGTGCGAGGTGTGGTTGTACCGCTCGCCAAAGCTGCGGGGGATCATGGAGAAGATCGTTCCGGAGCGGTACGATGAAGGCTGGGGCACTTGGCACGGCAAGTGGTATGGCATCGATGATGAGGTGATCCTAAGCGGGTAAGCTTTGTTTTGACTACGATGCGGTGTGGGTCTCATTTGCAGGGCCAACCTCGCCAGCTCGTACTTTACCAACCGACAAGACAGGTATATCCACTTCGAATCGCACCCTTCCCTGCTCTCCTACCTCTCCTCATTGACACGGCTGTTCACGCAATACTCGTACCTCCTCTCGCCGTCTCCTCCGCCTTCGGCCTCGAAACACCACCTTGTCCCTTTACCTCAGATAGCCGACGCGGCCGACAAAGGTCAACAGAACGCGACCGCCGCGCTAGTCTGGCCCTCCCCGTCGATACATCCTCGAGGATTCTCGCAGCACGCCCTAGCGACGCTGAGTGCATTCCAGAACTCCTGGAGAGCATCCAACGCTAGTCGTATGCGGCGCGTAGACGTTGACACGTACTTCTGGCCGGTCATACAAGCCGGCGTACTCGGTGTCAAGGAGGAAGAAGCTGCTCTGGGCAAGGTGTGGGAGGCGGTCCGGGCGGCGTATCCCGATGAAGAGCAGAGGGTATCTGTCGACTTGACGAGCGGGTACTTTGGCTTGTACAAGGCGTACAAGCGTGCAGTGGTAGATTCTCCCGCACCTTTCCGGGTCATTGCTGCTTCACCCAAGGTTCGCTCGATCCTCAGCACAGGGATCACAAGCTGATCAGCAGGCCAACGGGTTCTATGGTTCTGCTGGATTCTCTCGGCTGATCCCTGAGGGGTATACACATCTAGAGAAGCGCTTTTGGTCCGATGTGGTTCGGAATGGAAGGGCATGGCAGGCAGCGACGGGCTCCGGGGTGCGGCTGAAGGAATGGGAGAAGGAGGGATGGACCTACCATTCGAAGGGTGATTGGCTTGTTTATCGCGAGCTCGGATATGTCGCTGATTGACAGGGATCTGGTTGTCACCCACGAAGACGCCGACCAACCCTTTCATGACTTTCATAGGATCTTCGAACCTCTCAACCCGGTCTCTCACCCTCGACACGGAGCTGTCGCTATTACTGACCACATCCTCGCCGTCCCTGCGCCGCGCTTTGGGAGCCGAGGTGAAGGCGCTCGATAAGAATGCGGAAGAGGTGGGCGAAGAGACCTGGAAGAAGGAGGAGCGACACGTTTCGCTGTTGGCCAAGGTGCTGGTGGCACTCGGAGTGGAAGGTATGTTGTAGACGCATAGAGCCATAGAGCCATGCACTGCGCCCCGCGTTGGCGTGATGCAATGCATCCGATCACGTTGCGCGAGCTGGGTGTGCAATGACATACGAGGCAGAGCTCGACGGAAGAGAAGCGGCCCCGCCAGAAAAGCAGCCTGGCCACGAGCGACGGACCATTCATGTAGCATACAGCATCAGCGTTGCAGCAACCGTGGGCCGAGACGTGGCGCTACATCTGGGCATATGTGCATGATGATGTGTCTGAATGGCAGTGATCTCAACTCCGTTACTCCTTGTCGATCTTGCTCTCTTCTCGACTGGCGTACCCCGTCCAGCTCTGCCGTATCAGCGAGACTGCTCGGGGGTTCCCGCACGTCACCCACCTCATCGTAGATGCTCGTCTTGACCTTGGATCCCTCCTCCAGCCTGATGATCTCGTTGGCCAACCATCCAACCGCGGCAGTCATACCGCTCCCGCACGTGAACACCGCGCTCCTTTGTCCGCTGACGAGCTCTGCCCACGCCTCTTCGCCCCCGACTGCGTCGACGAGGACTTTCCGGAGCTCCCGGGGGTCCTTGTATGACGTGTATGGCCTGTTTTCCGATGGGGGCTGGAGGTATTCGAGGAAGGGGGCGGGAAGGGAGTGCGGGATGTGGCCGGATGAGAGTCCTGGGCGCGGCTCTGGCGCCGATCCCTCCCACCTGAACGTCAGCTGCGTCCACCAGCCCGCACGGCGGGGGTTATCGGAGAGCCTGCGGCGCTGTCCCTGCGCGCAGCGACGTACCTCGCTCGGGGTCGATGGTCAAGAACCACCTCGTACTCCTTCGAGCCGGGCCCCCTCTCGGCGTTCTGCACAATCTGCTCGTACGCTACAGTCAGCGCTCTCCTCCCCCGTCGACCTCATCCCCTCATTCTGTTGATGTGGCCGCCATCCCACTCACACCTGACGAAATCGGGGTTCGGCCCCTTTGGCAACGCGTACTCGCTCGCGCCGACCTCGGCCACCTCACCCGCCTCCACCTCGTTCCCCTCGTGTATCCACCTCGGCAATCCACCATCCAACACGCTGACCTTGTCGTGTCCGAACGCCTTGAACGTGTACAGACCCCTCGGGGACGAGAAGATGCCGATCGTGTCGTACACCACCACGTGTGTCTCCGGCGTGATACCCAGCTCCTCTACACGTCAGCGGTCGATCGAGCTGTCCGCCTCGGGCGCCCTTGAGCGCGTCACTCACGCGCAGCCTGCTGGAACCTCTCCGCCGAGGGCAACATGTGCGTCAAGCTCAGCGGGTTCTTGGCCGGATCGAGCTCGGCGACCTCATCCAGGTCGAACCTGCGCGCGTGAGGTATCCTCGGGCCGGAGAGGTACTCTGCCAGGGCGGACCGGTCCGAGTTGGGCATGTGCCATGACACGTCCAGCGGCACCGTCGTGCTCTGCCGTCAGGTCGTCTTCGTACAGACACCTTCGCGATGAGGGGACAACGACACACCTTTGGCAGCGATTTGAGTTCGGTCGGGGTGATAAGCAGCGGGGTCCGGCTCGCGCCGGTCGAGAGCGCGCGGCGATACAAGCTCGGGAGGCTGAAAGCGGGGTATCGCATATCGGTGACGGTACAGACGAACGGTCTATGGGAGGTGTGATAGAGGTCGATGTCTCTCCTTTCGGTAGCGGCTATGTAACAGACGTGAAGTGGTGGACCCATCGGCGTCCCGGGCTGGGTTCGGTCTTGGTGCTGACGCCATCAGGCATCGGATATCACCGGCTCAAAGCTAAGCGGGTCAAACCATCTCCGCTTCAATCCGATGACAAGCAAAGGGGGCGGAACGAGTCGCATTCACGCAACAATGCATGTATATGCAGACTAGGACGCTCGCCGTGTCTGCTGACTGGTAGAATCAAACAATCTAACCCCCAAGGGGCGCCTTTCTGATCCCGCCCAATATCCTCCTCCTCCCACCTGACCCCGCCGGCGGACTCGCCGGCCGGATCCCGCCCAGTCCATGCTGCCCGTTCATACTAGCTACAGCCCCACCAATGCTCACTCCGGGACTGATCACTCCCGCCGAGGTCGAGCTCGATCCTCCTCGACGAGGATTCAGAGGCGACATGCCCGTGCCGATCGACCCCCTCGGCCCGCTCCCGCTTCCTGTCCCGCTCGCGCTCCCACTCTTCTTCTTCAGCGTAGCTGTCTTGGGAATCTGACCACTAGCTGGCATGCCCGCAGTTGAGGGGGCCGAAATAAATGTCTGCGAAGGCGACGAGAAGTGGATGGACGAGTTTGAGCCGAGATCGCCCGAGTTCAGTTGGCGCCGGGCTTTCTCATGGCGCGCCTGGACGGACCGGAAGTCTGCGCGTCAACTCGGGCGTGTAACGGGCAGGGAAACGTACGAGATAGCAGCTCCGTCCATTTGATCTCGTCTTTTCCGCCAAGTTTGGACCGGGTAGTTGCGGCCGCCGCCGAGAATCCGGTGGCCGTTCTAGACGTGAGTTCGGCACCCCTATGGAGGGGACGGCAGCTCACTTTGGCTGGGTCGGCACGTAGCCGGAGGAGTAAACTACCGACAGCCTCGCTCGCAGCGAGACGAACGCTGAGCTTTGCGGCAAGATCATGAGTAAACCGTAGAGGCATTTCGGCAGGTACGGATATTTGTCCGGTTCGAGCAGTTGCAGACGGAGGTCTGCCATCAGCCTCCCAGCCTACCATAGGTATGCTGACCGATGAAGACTCACTCGTGAAGACGGGGCTCTCGATCAGCATGACAAGCTTGTCGATCTGCACCAAAAGCGACACCGTCAGCTCAAGCTCGGCGCTGCTGTCAGATCATACCCAGCATCCCGGATGGCACACCCACAAGATCTGCAGCAGATTCGAGGCATGCTCATACGCCTGCGCGAGCAGACACAGCGCGAACACCGCCACGGCATTGTGACACCAAGAGCGGTACAACGACGAAAACAGCATCTGCCCATCCTGCACATGAGTCTCCATCATCACCGATATCTCGCCCGGACCCACCTTCGACTCGAGATTCTTCAGCCTGCGGCGGAAATCAGCCAGCTCCGGCGAAGTGATCAAGATCATGTTCAGCTTGATCACCATCATACTGGCAAACTCGAGATCGTCGTCCTTTTCCAGTATCTCCGCGATCGTCCGGAAGATCCGCTCGGCATTCAGGTGCAGGCATAGTTGCCGGATAATCAGGCTTCCTCTCGTCTCGAGCAGTCGGCGGTCGGTCGAGAACAGCTCGAGGACGTTCTTCATGAAGCTGGTGAAGTAGAAGTCCTCGGACGAGGCTGATATCTGAGCCAGCAGCTGAAGATCGTGTTTGACAACCTGGCGTCAGCTGCTGCTTGCGGTCGGAAACTGCCAGCCCACATCCTCGGACGGGTCCGATAGAGTCTTCAGCAGAGCTGGGAATGTTCCACTATCGCGGGACAAAATCTGCGCGTTAGCCAGACCGAGCAGTGTGTTGAAGGAAACGCGCCTTCGTGGGCGCCTTCAAGTGCAGCATCAACAACCATTCCAGCGCAGCAATTCTCGTCTCGGCATGATCACTCAGGAACTGGAGTGTCAAGACATTGACCGTCTCCCGCACATCGAAAGGATCATCGTCGCCATTTGTTTCCGCTACGGGGCTCATCGGCGCATTCGGACTCGGGTGGTTCGGCCCGATGTGCGACCCTGGTGAGTCTGGACGCGACTTCGTTTTCGCCGACGAGGGGAACTCGGCATGGACAGGCGTGACCGGTTCGGAGATTGGTATTGGCTGTGACGGCTTAGACTTGAAGGTCGAGACGTTGCTTGAGGAGAGGGCGGGCTGTACTGGGGCTGTCGTGGACGAGGTCGACTTCTGCGTGGAGTGCGTCGGAGGAGAGGTCACGGTGGAAATGTCGAGGGGATCGTTGACCGTCTTGTGTGCTGAGGCGTCGATGTTATCCGTGCTCGAAGTCGCGGTGATGGCGAAGTCTTTGCGGACCGTACCGGTAGACAGGAGGGCGGAGGGGACGGGGG
>JAHXHD010001327.1:0-41780 GCA_019857685.1 Papiliotrema terrestris | reverse complement strand
GTGGGGAAGGGGTCTGTGCGTTTGTACCATGGCATGTATTCGTGAACCCACACTTGGGCCTCCTTCTTTTCACCATCATACCTTTACCCCTCTCCCATTCTCGCGATGAACAAGACCGAACGTGTGTGCGCCGAAGCCGCTTCAAAGCATCTGCATTCCGTCTCAGACGTCCGCAAAGGTGCGTCGTTGCACGCGCGCGCGCGCGCTGACGCCGTAGACATCGCCTTCAAGCTCCCTGGCTGTGAAGAGGACGTGCCCGCGTGGGTTCGCTGGACACGAGCTCCCACCACCGTCGGCGCGGTCTGTCTGGACGCCGCGAAAAGGCTCGCCAAGAACCGTGGACTGGAAACGTGAGCCTTTTCCCCGATGCGATGCGCTCACTCGTTCAGGCTCGTCGACTCGGTCACGTGTATTGGATTCATCGACACGGACATCATCGCCGCGGTCCAAGAGAAGATTGCCAACAATGGCCTCGAGGTTAGCCGGTGGTGGAGGGAGCTATCAACCGGCGCAGTCCCCGTGACCGTCGTGACTCAGCTCGAATGGGATGAGGCGCCGGGCGCTACAGGTGAGCGGGCGTGTGCGACTGAGAGATCCAGCGGTGTGCCGTGAGCTGACCCCCTTGCAGTCGGATGGCTCTGGGGTGAAGAGACCAGCGCCTCTGACCTCGCTACGTTCCTCTCCCTCCTGCTCGAGCGAGTCTCCTCCCTCGTCTTGAGTCCTGTGATCAACATGTCCCTCGCGCCCGACCCCGTCCTCTGGACCGCCAAGCCGAAAAGTGACGCCTTGAGCGTTTCATTCTACGATCACGTGCGCTCAGTCTGGCTCGCGGGAGGCTGCGACTCGCTCGAGACGGTGTGGTCGGCAACAAAGAGCACCCAGCGCCGCACGCCTGGTTCCGACGCATGGTCCCCGTACTGGCGCAAGTCCCCCCTGGTCGGGTACGACACGGTACGACAACGTCTTGCGGCCGACGCGCTCGACCTCGCCCGTTGCGGCCGCGTCTGGTGAGCTCTCTTTGCAAAAGTGGGTTTCCAGACCTAACGTGGCAGCACCGCCGTCATCCCCGTCCTCATGCACGCGCAGACCACCCTCTCGTCCATCGAGACGGCCAGCCTCGTCAGCTGTTGGAAGCACAAGCGGCAGGCCGATTGCGGCTGCGCCGATGCCAAATGTGCCCACCGTCTGCTTCTGCACAAGTTATACAGCGCCGGAGGGTATGAGGAGTATGTCAATCTGCTGCAGAGGGGAGGTAGGTGGTCAGATGGCCCGGGTTTGTGGTGGACTTTGGTCCTGGAAATGTGGGGTTTAAGTGGGCAGACACCGAAGCGGCGTTGGGTGGCATGCTCAAGGCGAACGGCGAGGTGTATGGGAGGGACAAGTCGTGGTTTATCGTCCGCACCCATGTGAGTGGCTAACAGAGGGGGGTTCATTCTGCGACTGGGTGGCGACGGACGAGGGGTGGGCTCAATTTGCGACTAGCACGAGAGGCCCTTCTGCGACTGAAGCAACTGCCGATCCCGCCCCCAACTGATCACGCAGACCTTTTCCATCACCGCGACCCACTTTCGCGGCGCTGCCCTACTGCTCGTCCTCGAAGCCGCCCTCCTGCACTGGACCGAGTGGGATGCGACGCTGCGCGTCAACGAACTCGGCGGGGAACGGCTCAGCGGTGAGCGCTGCAGAAGGGTCTTGTTCGACCTCGGCAAGCACGTCGAGTGGCTGCTTCAAGCCCGTGCATTGTTCTTTACTCGTCTCAGTACTGCATTGTAGCCTCTCTACTTGGCTCGTTTGTGATTCGCTATGAAGCGTCCATGTCTTTGCTCCGCCCGGTCCTTGTCAAACTCGGTGGCCTCCGGCTTGACCCTGTACTCCGCCGCACGCTTGACCGCCGCTTGGAGTAGCTGTCTCCAGACGGCGGGCGATGTGGGGCCTGGGTCAGTCGCAAAATTCACCGGTGTCGGGCGACTGGAGGGTAGGTGGCGAGCGATGTGAACCTTAGGGGATCAGTCGCAAACACCCACCGACGCCAGGCGTGGGTCATTGTGAGCGCTGCTTACCAAAAGCCCCTTGGCCAGAGGGCCGAGGCCGCGAGTTGTGCATAGCCGCAATACCGTCGGGACTTGTCCTGTCTACATCCATTGCATCCCCTCGGTCACGCCTGCTGTCGGCCACGGTCCACCTTGACAGGACGCACGGCTGGGTTTGGATCGCAAGGGGCGGGCTGGTGACCGCGGCCCGAGGGTCTTAAGCGCAACGCCTGGGCCCAGAGCCCTTTGTGAACACCCCGGCGACAAGGGGCAACGAGGTGGTCAGAGCACGTGTCGAGGGGATGTTCCCTCAAACGTTCCCGAACAACCTGCCACCGTGAAACATCGCTGCACACGTCGCATACATGGCACCGAGGTATCATGCATGTCACCGCCGACCCCACAGCGCCGGGTCATGACCTCCTTCGGCCCATGCACAGAAACAACCTGTATGCTATACACCATTTGGCACCTCGAACGCGTCTAATGACCGTGTTCCCCAACGACCCGACTCAGACCGATCGGCAGTACCATCCCCACGAACAACAAGATCGTCCGCGGATACTTGCCCAGCTCGTCAGGCGATTCGGAGTGGGCCGGCTCTGTATGTGAATGCGCGGCGTGAGAATGGTCATGTGGGTCGCTGGAGGAGAGGGGCTGGATGACCGTCGCGACATAGAGGAAGGACCCGCCCTGCTGCGTCAGCGGAATCGACGCCACGTTTTGACCCACCGAGAAGAGCAGCGCGATACCGGTCCACCAGCCCAATCCATCGATGTCGCCCTTGTTCGGGGCCATGTTCGCGCCAAAGGCTCCGACGAGAAGATAGGTGAGAATTGCACCGATTGGAGCGGCAAAGGAGAAGATTGTGAGGCGCCGGCGTATCATCGGCGGCGTGAGCCCGAGCGACAACAGTGTCGTGGTCAGACCGAGGGCAGTGGGGCCTGGGGATGAGCTCTCCGGACCTGACAATGACGCACCTTTGTGCACAAGCACAGCCATGAACACGATCAGGCCCAAGCTCCCGCTACCCGATCTGCTACTCGCGCCCAATGCAATGCCGTCGGCCGCGCCGTGTATGACCAGACCCAGCGTAGCATTCAGCCCCTCCATCGAGACGCGCGGCGGTTGCCGACTGGACCGTTCCAGATCCTCGTGTAATTCTCGCACGTGCAGGCGTTTGGACATGATCGGCGTGCGCGAGTCCATGTGGACCGGTCCTGGCCGCAATGAGTCGTTGGACGAGCGGGACAGCGAGACGTCGAGCGGGGTGTGTGGCGGGGACGGAGACGACCGTGGAGAGTCGGATGGTTCATGAGGTGGATGCGGTGTCAACGATTCGATTCTGGCGTCAGGTGACGCTAAGCGTCTCGACTCACAGAAGCATGAGTGCAAAACCTGTCAACAGGCTGATTCCAATAGCCGATACGGTCCCCTCTCGGTGGTCGTGGTCAGATGGCAACGCTTCGAACAACGTAGACACACCCCTGATGTCAGCTTCCGACGAGCCTACCGACGTACTCGGGTATGATGATCGTCAACGCCGCGCCGACTAGAATACCCATACCCAACACCGAGATTGCTTTCAGCTGCTTTCCTGCTGTCAGCGCGCCTCGGCAGGCCACGACCCACCCGATGTGGCCGACTTGAACATCAACGGCAGACCGCCCACCAACAGACTCGCCGCCAACATGCACACGCACTGCAGCAGAAGAATAAGCAGCGGCATGGTGAGCCGAAAGTCGCGGTACAAATCGTACAGCTGGTCGTGAAGGTCGGACCAGTGACTGGCGAGCGCGTCCAATGCAAGGGCGAGTATGCTTACAGTGTCGGGGCTGTTGTTGAGCCGTGGAGACAGAGTTGATTGCAGAGGATTGATGTACGCGTGGTGGCCCCGGCGATCGGTGGTGGTGCTGTCGGATGGGGATTTGCGAGAAGGCGGACCCGACCGGTCAGCTCGGATCTGGCGCAAACAGCGGTGCGACTTTGTGTCGAGGGTAGATCTAGGCGCTACGGGGGTTGGACGATGAGATTATAACTGGTATAGATGCTGACACGCTGATGGAGTGCTGGATTGGATGTGACGAACGCGTCGTGAAAGAGATGCGAGACGGTCATCGTCAGCAAATATGCTGCAATCCTCAGCACACGCGGGTGTGATGACGACGACGGTTCAATGCCGCAATTTGGTCCCGGCGACGTCCGTCATATGGCCCCGCATGCCCTCTCATCGTCCCATCATCACACCATGTCCGTCCCCGCCTCGACGTCTAGGCAGTTCAGCACCGAGTCGTACTTTCAGACGCAAGCACCACCCCCGGGATTGGATGTCAAGGCCAAGCTCGTTGCGGATTTCGTCGAAAAGTGGAAGCGGATAGCCGGGAAAAAGGTCGTCCTGGTGACGGTGGGGTTCCTCGATGCTGCCGGGAGCTGACCGCAGAGCGGAGGCACCACCGTGCCGCTCGAGTCGAACACGTAGGCTTTACAGTGCGATTGAGCTGACATCAGCGTCCGATTCTTAGACAACTTCTCCGCAGGTAAGCATCTATAAACCCCCCCCCCCCGCACTGATCACCAGGCACGCGGGGGGCTACGTCCGCCGAGTACTTCTTGAAAGCCGGATACGCCGTCATCTTCCTGCACCGTCTCCATTCCTTGCGCCCATTCTCGCGACACTACTCGCATTCGCTCAACCCTTTCCTGGACCTCTTGTCGATAACCGAGTCCACGCGTCCGGATGGTGCCCCGTCAATCACGGTAGATCCCAAGCACGCCGCGGCGCTCTTGCCGGTACTGCAGTCGTACCACGTCGCGCAGGCCCGGGGCACGCTGCTGAGTGTCGAGTTTCAGACCATCAACGAGTACCTGTGGCTGCTGCGCGCGGCGACCGAGTCGATGGCGTCATTGGGTCGGAGGGGCATGTTCTACCTCGCCGCGGCGGTGTCAGACTTCTTCCTGCCCGAGGATAAAGTGGTGCGTCCACCGGCGTGGCGTGGGCTCACCACAGGCCGAGCACAAGATCCAGTCCAACAAGGGGACCCTCTCGCTCGAGATGGACCAGGTGCCCAAGGTACTCAGGCCGCTCGTGCAAGAGTGGACGCCCGAGGGGTATATCGTCAGCTTCAAGGTGGGTCGTGGCCTGCCGAGGCGCGCTGACAGCAGCTCGAGACGGACGAGTCGTTGCTCATCCCTAAATCCCGAGCCGCACTTTCACGCTACGGGCACCAGCTCGTCATCGGCAATGACCTGCACAAGCGCAAATACGAAGTCGTGTTCGTCGAGCGGGAACAACCCGGCCCGTCGAGCCCGCCTCAAAAGGGTCAAGGCGATAGCAGACTGCACGGCGCCCAGACTCCGCCAGTGACGGACAAGATGGACGGCGGCGACGTCTTCAAACCCGTGGAGCAGTACAAGGAGACGTGGTACCGGCTCGCAGATCTGCCCGGTTACGACGAGATTGAGGAAGTCATAGTCAAGCAACTGCTAGAGCGTCACACGCGCTGGATACAAGCTGGTAGATGATGTCTATTATACGTTGATCCCGAGACCGCTGGCCAGCACCGTGGTCGGCTGCTGCGAGTTTGGCGTAGGGCCGAGAGCGGGTGTCGAGGCTGACGGGGTCACGCCGCCCGACTTGACTGTGCGGATCTGGAACGTGCCTGCGGTGTGAGCGTGCTTAGGGAGCGATACGCACATTGTGGCAGGCCAGAAGACTCGAGCGTGACAACCGCGCTCATGCCGAGACGCGTGAGGGCTCCCTGTATCAACGCTTGGGGGAAGACGAGGTGCTGGCGTGAGCGCGGGTGGGCGTCATCGACGCACCTCTTTGGCCGACTCGAGGTCCGCTGCGTTGCCGCGGAACGACGACAGTGGGATGAGCGGTGGGAAGGCATGTGATTGCAAGACGAATACACCCTGGAGAGTCAGCTCGAACTTTGGCTCGATGCCCACCCTATGGTTCGTCCTCAAGTTGTCAATCTGCTTCGAGTAGACGAACAGGAACAAATCCTTGCAGATGAACTTGATGATGTCGAGATGGCTAGCGAGAGGAGGACGTGCGAGCGTGAGTCTGTGGTCAGATCGGCCCAGGACTCTCGCTCACTTCTCGGCCACATAACCCCCGACCATCAGGCCTATCCGCTCAACCCTCTTCGCCGTCTCCTCCGCGATCAGGCGCCTCTCCTCGTCCTCCGCAGTGGCTTTCGCCTTGCCCTTGTCCAAAGGCGGCAGCAAACCCTCCGCACGCAGCTCGTCCTCTTGTTTGCGTTTTCGCTGCACCACATGCAACGAGGACGAGCGGAGCAGGTCCAGCACGCAGGGAAGGAGATAATTCGGCAGTTGCGAGTCGATCAACGCGGGTGTCGGCGCAGCCATCGCGTGGACTGGCGCCGGCACAGTCGGCGCAATCGCATGGTGGTTCGTCGAGCTGCTTGACGGTCTCGCTGACATGGCTGTGGGTGTATGTGGTGCATAGGACGGCGCGATGAGACTAACAGATGCAGGCGGCCCAAGGTGGAAGCACAAATAAAGAGATTAGGCGGTGATAGCCGTGGTTGCTTACCGCTCCCCACTCTCACTCGCACCGGGGGCTGTCCCTCCCACACACGACCTCGTTCAGTCATCACCTGTACCCTCCTCCCTCACATGAACTTTGAAAGCGCATTCAGAAACAGGTGGACGAGGAAGAAAGACCCCTCCCCTTCCTCTTCCACCTCACCGTTACCTGCGGCCGATCCCGCCGCATCATCCTCGTCCTCCTCATCGGCCCAACCTCCACCAGCCCCGACCTCATCAAACCAGCCACACAACATGCTCTACACCACTTCGCTTCCGCACCCGACACGCCTCCCAGTGCCCAACGAGCCGAACCACCCCCTCCGCAGACTGCACGAGCTCTTCTCGACCTCGCCGTACTCCAAGAGAGGATGGACGAGCGCAACCCCACACGCGACCGTCTTGCGCCAGATCTTCTTTTCGATATGGCCGCATCATCTCGACTTTCTGCCATACTACGAGCTCGATCTCGACGCCCTGGGTCGTAAGATGCCCCTTAGTAAGGACATTGTGGATTGGATCAACCCGGACGAGCAAGGATTCGAGCAGCCGTGGACGCTGTCGGGGTACCAGAAGCGAGTGCGGCCAGAGGTGGAATTCAGACCGGGACGGTCCTGTGGCAAGGTGCTGCAACGGATGACGAGGACGTACTCGTGCAAGTGAGTACAGCTATTGCTTTCCCCAGCTGACCACAGAACGTGCGCCCTCGACCCATCGTGCGTGCTCTGCGTCGAGTGCTTCCAAGCAGCCGACCATAAAGGCCACGAGGTGCTGTTCGGCCAGTCATTCTCCTTTGTGACCGTATGCGATTGCGGCGACCCCTCGGCATGGCAGGAGGGGCACAACTTTGGCTGCGCACACCACCCACCGATCCAACCGGGCCAGTCGCCCTGGCCCGCACGCGTTCCTTCTAGCCCCGCCCCAAACGAGCTGTTCGTCGCGCTGTACAACACCATCATCGTCTGCCTGGAATTCGTCATTGGCACCCTCGAACATTCCCTCCTCCCCTCCGAGCTCGGGAAGCTGCCGAAAGACCTCGAGGAGATGCTCGATGGCGTGGGCGGGACGGCCGAGCCAAGGGAATCCCGGGACAAGGGTCCGTGGAGCGTGGCGGTGTATTCCGACGACAAGCACGTCCTTCGCGAGGTGACGCGACAAATGCGGGATGCGTTGGGCGTATCTTGGGAGACTGCCGAGCAGCTAGCCAAGGAGGCGGATGAAAAAGTGAGCAGACGTATCGACACAACTGACCGCAGGGCCGTAAAACCGTCCTGACGTCGCCAAACGCTACCGTCGCTTTCCACGCCGCTTCAATGTTCCAGCAGATCGACCTCGGCGTGGCACTCCGACTGTCGTCCGACATCTTTAGAGAAGAGATCGCAGGGGTCATCATCTCCTGGTTGGCGGACATGTGCCGATCGCGGATCGGCGGCGACCATGACGTGTTCAAGCGGTTACTCGCGCACGCGCTCGAGGGCCCACGCATCAGCAGACCCGTCGGCCTGGGCACCGGCCTCCCGTCCGACATTTACGACCTGGCGATCACACCCGGAACAACACGGATGGACTGGATGATGCAGCTCGATACACGGCTGTGGAAAAAGGCAAAGTGGGAGATGCGTCAGGTGTATTCGGACCTGTTCGGGCTGGACTGGCCGGTTAAAAGCCGCATGGGTAGGTCATCGGCATCGCCACGCTCACCCGCAGTCGAGCGATTCGGGCTCAACTACCTACGCATGTTCGAGCACTACCTCTTCCATGACCGCGAAGTCGACACCAATCTCGTCTTCAGCATTTCCTACATGGTCTTCGGCAACGGTGTCTTCTGTGCCCACGCCGCGACCAGCAGCGGCCTCCTCAGCACCGTGCTCGACATCGCCACGGCGTGGTACTCGGCCCAATACGACGACCGGCATCTGGTCTTCCCACCCGCTCCTGTCGAGCGCCTCGATCCGGAAAAGTCCGTCTTCCGCAGCAAGAAAGGCTTGACCATTTTCGGCCACATTCGCGCAATGTTTCGCCATCGGGAGATACACGAGCTCATCCTCACCCACTCCAACCTCTTCCTTCAAGCCGTCAACTTCCTCGGACTCTTCGTCGGGATGCAACCGCAACGGCGCGAGCGGGAAGAGCACGTCGAGTACGAGGTCGAGTGGCCGCGCACGTTCCAGATCCTTGGCGAGCTGGCCAAGGCATGTCGCGAGCTCGGCGAAGGGTTCGCCATCGGTGAGCCGGCCCACCTGATCCAAGGGCTCCAAATCGTTTCGCACCGAATCTTTGCCGACATGCGGTTACAAACGGCCACGCTCGATCAGACTCGCTTCACCCCGCCCGTCGCACACACCATCACCATCTTCAACCGGGACCTTGTGCTGATCAAAAACTACATGCCGCTGATCGATGCGTTCTCGTTCCACCGATACCTCCACCTGCTTTTTGCGGAGATGTGCAAGTCGGTCCACATTGTCGAGGGGCATTCCCTCCGCGACCTGTTTGAAAACTCCATCCTCGACAACGATAGCGCGATCGAGCGGCTCATGCTGATCGAGTGGCCCATGCAGATGCACGTGGTCGTCTCACAGATCCGTGCCGAGATGTGGAAGAAGAATGGCGGCGCGATGCGTGCGCAGTCGCACCATTACCGCGAGATCAACACGCGCGAAGCGACCTTTGACCAAGAATTCTTCCTCCTGCAAGTCGGCATGTGCATCCTCGACCCACTCAAATTCGTCGCCGCGCTTATCGACCGGTGGAACCTGGTGAGCTTCTTCACCATGCCGGTCAACGACGCGAGCGTATGGGTGGAAGAAGAGTGCGAGCCGAAGCAACTCGTCGCGTTGTTGGAAGACTTTATGTCGCTCATGATCCACCTCGTCAACGACACCGCGGTGGTGAACCGCTGGACCCAAAGCCAGGTGACCGAACGACACATCATCCACCACCTCGCGCTCAACAACCTCGCCTACTCTGAGCTGGTGAAGAAGCTCCCCGAACGTTGCACGGAAAAAAGTAGCATTCTGCACATTCTCGAGGGCGTGGCCGACTTCCGCCCGCCGACCGAGACCGCCGGCGGTGTATACATGCTCAAGGACGAAATGTACGACTCGGTCGACCCGTACTGGCGGTACTACAGCCGGAATGAGCAGCGCGCCGCGTCGACACGTCTGGTCGAGCGGGCCAAGCGAGCAAACCCCGACACCGAGCCTCTGATCCCGGCGCGCCGGCTCGAGCCGCCCGCCGGCCCATTCGAAGAGTTGTTCGCGTTCATGAATGACCACATTGTCTCCGATCTGGTATTCTGGATGCTGGGTCATTGCATGATCATCGGCGACCCGTCCGTCTGGCCTGGGTACCGCGCCGGCAAAACCGAGATGCCCCAGATGGAGGTGCTCCTCGACCTTACGCTCCACCTCGCAATGCTCGCGCTTCAGGTCAACCCGAAAAACTTCTCCGAACACTCTGTCGCCATGGTCGAAGGCAGCGGTGCCATGAGCATCTTCCAAAACTTGTGGCTGATGCAAACGACCGAGGCGTTCAAGTCATTCCGCCCAAAGGTCGACTTTATCCTCGACACAATCGTTGCGGAATTGCCTCGCGGGTATACCAAAGATTATCGCGCGGCTCGCCAGGCCCAACTAGAAGACGTGCCCAAGCCGCAGGGCAAGTCCGACGCCAAGGCTGCTGCTGCCGCTCGCCAGCAGGCCCTGCTCAAAGAATTTGCTGCCAAGCAGGCCAGCTTTGCTGCGATGATGGAGGACGACATGGACGACGACGAGGATGAGGCAATCGACGAGGCTGTCGCGGATGCCGGATACGGTCCGTGTATCGTCTGCCAGGAGCAAGTGTCGACGAAAGCTCCCGGCGGAGTTCTCGCGCTTCTCCAACCCAGTCGAATCCTCCGCGACGTCTGCCACGATCGTGACTGGTTCGAAGAGTCCCTCGCCACGCCGGTCTGCCTGGACGAGCCGACGCGCCAAGTCCGATATGGCTTCGGCACCACCGGTGAACCCATCAGCACCGACGGCTATCCCTCGCTATATCACAAATTCGGCGTGTACATCTCCGCGTGCAACCACCTCATGCACGACCACTGTGTGCACACGTATTTCGAGGCGACGCGATGGCGGCACACGCAACAGGTCCAGCGGCACCACCCGGAAAACGCGATCCGGATGGAGTACCTCTGCCCGCTGTGCAAATCGGTCGCCAACTTCCTGATCCCCCTGGACCCGACAAAGACGGTGCACAAGTCCCCACTTAACAAGGAGGGCCGCCTGCCGACGTTGTCAGAGAAAATCCGCAGTGTGTCGGAAGAAGGCCTGATGCAGGTGTCCGATTCGGCGCGGATATGGGATCACCACGTCGACACCGGCGAGCTCATCCCCTGGTTCGCCGATACAAACTTCTCCACCATGACGCAAGACCCGGCGTATCGGCGCACGCACATGCGGCCCAACTCGCGTATGATCGAGCGCATGCGCAACCTGCTACGCCCGCTCTCAGAACAGTCGATCCGGGTGCGAGGCCGCAAAATGACCATGTACCTTCCCGACGAGGTCGTCGGGTACACCGTCTCCGTCGCGGAAGTCACACAGCGAGGCCTAGCCCGCGGCGCCGGCCTCACCGTCGCGGAGCAGATTCCCGAATCCACCATGACCCTGATCAAGCGGCTCATCGGGATGCTGCAACTCGAGCTGGACATATACTTTGGCCCCACCTACAACCGCACCGCGCTGCGTGTGGGCCTCTTCGCCCGGTTTCTGCCCGACTGGTACCGCGCCAGTAGCCTGCCGAACCCGGTCCTCCTGCGCGACCCGCTCGGTATTGTGATCGAGACGGCGGCGCTCGCACCCGACCTGCTTCAGACCGTCATCATCATGGCGTACTACGCAGAGCTCACCCGGGTCATGCTCGGTCTATCCGTCTTCGTCCGCCGCTCCCTCGCGTCAAAGCAGAAGCCACAGCCGCGCACCTCGCCGCCGATTGAGCCGCAGCTAGACGACGCGATGGACATCTTTTCCAACTTTCGCAGCACGATGGTCGGGCTGTTCCGCAACGCCGGCCCCTTCTCCGATACCGAAGGGTTGTTCTCCCTCTTGTCCGACATCATGCTGTCCAAGCTGCTCTATTCCCACACCCTGCCGTTCCTCCGCCGCGCCGCGATCGTCTATTACGCCGCGATGGGCAGCTACCCTAACCCATCCTACACTGCGACATCCTCGACGTCCGAATACAGCAAGCTCCTGGGCCTGCTCGCGATCCCCCGTCCCAAAGAGACGCTTTCAAACCCCTCTTCCACCGAGCTCCCCATCGTTGCACGGTGGCTGAATCAGTGGGCCCTGCAGGGTAAAGCCATCCCCATGCTCGAGTTCCCGGGCACATACGAGCTTCGCCGCCTGCCGAAGCTGTACGAAGACGTCGCGCTTGCGTTCGCCGACGTACGATGCAGCAAATGCATGACGAAACCGGCGTATCCCGCCATGTGCCTGAACTGCGGGGCATTTGTGTGTCTGGGCGGCGACTGCTGTTCCGAGGGCGAGTCTGGCGAGTGTAATCTGCACATGCGAGAGTGAGTCGGGCGTAGCACAAGTGGGTGCTGCTTGCTGACGACAGGTGCGGGATGGGAGTGGGCATGTTTGTCGATATCAAGCGTTGGGTCTTGCTGTATCTCTACGCCGGGTCGGGAAGCTTTAGTCACATGCCTTATCTTGACTCGCATGGCGAGTTGGACTTGTCGATGAGGTGGGTCTGCGCAGAGTGGCAGAGGCCTGATGCTGACAGCAGACGGGGACATCGGCAAATGTTGCAGGAAGGCCGATGGGAGGAGCTGAGAAGGACGGTATGGCTTCAACACACCATCCCACACCTCACGGCGAGAAGGCTCGAGCTCACTAGCGATGGAGGCGGATGGACTTCGTTATGATTGACTGGGTGGAACTTGTTCCGATCTTGGGCTCTACGACGACGATCACGAGATCATGATCACGATTGTTTGTGCTTGTATGTAGCATATCCCCATATCACGTTGATGCACCTGTCGAGCCGTGAAGCTCTGTTTCGACTTAGCGACATTCTCCCTGCGGCTCGATTGGACGACGTCGAGGTACGACGTTCCCGTCCCGAGTATGCCCCGCCCAGCCCTGTTTAACCTCGCCACGAGGTGGAAAGCTGCTGAAGGCTCGACGACAATCGGGGCCCATCTCAGGCGCACCCCTCACTGGCCAGCTCCAGAGTGCATTATATCTGACTTCTGTTCGAGCCTTGAGAATGGCTGTCCTCCCCTGACGACAGACGCCGTGGGCTGTCACAAATTCCCTGCAGCGTCATTGATCCCTGATGAGCGCTGCATTGTGCATGGCCAAGTGCAGAGGGCCTCTTCGGCGTCTCGTATCGACTCGCGAGGAGCTACCGGAAGAAAGGGTGCTTCGAAAACGGCCGGTTGTGTCTGATCGAACCCGGCGGATTGCCTCGCGACATGACGGTCGACGGAGCAAATTGCGAACGTCGCGACGGGTGGAGCGCTTGTGAAAGGATACTTCGGGAGGTTGCGGAAATGTGGGCACTTCCCGGGGTCGCTTTCTGCGCCTGGCTGCACGACAAATCCGACAATCCAGACAGTCTGTTATCCGAACGTCTCCTCACCCCTCTTCGTCGCCGGTCGTCACTCACAAGCGATCACACGCTTTCTACCAAGCCGGAAACTTCAATATGAGCACCGACAACTCCAATCCATCCTCTGCTGGCGGAAAAACTTCTCTCTTCGCCAGATTGAAGAAGAAACTTGTGAGTGCCGTGCACCATGGAACGCATTGAAGGGCCTTTGATTGAGACTGGTGGAGCAATATGGGTCCGTTGTGTTCCTATGGCTGACAACGAGCAGGCCGCCTCCGAGCAGGCCTCTTCCGAGCGTTCGGCCCCATCCAGCTCTACACGCACGGCCAAGCAGAAAGCCACGCGGCCCGCAACCCCGGACAATAAAGCCAGCAGTGCGGACAATGGCGACCGTGGCCGTTCACGGCGCCGGTCTCCCACTCCGAGATCCAGCCGCGAAGACGAGTTTTAGTCTCTCTCGACTGTGGGGGTTCATGGGGTCCACTTACGCGTCCTTCTAGGCGCCGAAAGGAGTAGGGAGCCACGGGATAGAGAGTATGTCAGGGGAAGCGAGGAGGCTGCGATAGGGGACAGCTTGCATCATGCTTCATATCGTTTGATTCAGGCGAGTTGGCGTTTGCCACTGCTGCCTTGCGCAAGTAGGCGCCTACCGTGTATGACGGCACTGCCTTCTTCACTGTAGATGGTCAGAAAGGATCTTGATAAAAGTCAGTCAGCGAAAGGAGAGGGGTTGCTAGAAAGCTCTCTGGATCCACATAGATGATCACGAAAAGCCTTTTAGGAGAACGAACGAGCATACTCGCCCTTGGTTGCCACACGCCGTCGCAGCGTCACACTTCGACCGATCCCTCATTACCACGCATACAGTATGAGCTCGTTATGGTGTTGCAGATCCTCCAGGAAGCCGAAAGAAACGCAGAATGTAGGTACATGTCCCTGACACTCTCCGACCTTGGCCTGCGCCCGAACATCAACTCACGTCACAGTCAGAAGAGTCTCCGTGGGACAGTCCAAATTTACTCAAACGCCCGCCCGGCATCGACCCCTTGGATCCGAGTCTGTCCATGTTGGACCGGATGGTCACCTTCTTCCCCCCTACGACCGACCATGAGCATTCGCGGCCTTCCAGCTCAGGGAAGAACGCCCATACAAGTGGTAACCCAGAAGATATCCCTCAGAGACCCATCCAGAGGTCCGACGGGGGGTCGGTCACCATTGTCCCCAGCAAGATGTCCGATCGCAAGTCGGTCTCTCCTGCCGACTCGGCCTCAACTGCGACCGAGCAGGTGTGAATGCGTCATCTGCGTAGCTCACTTGGGTTACCCAGCCTGTATGAAGACGGTACTAGCAGTCAGTACCACGGAGGGAGGAGGGTGTGAAGTCTCGTTCATGCACCCCGATGTTGCTCAAACTTCTTGTCGTAGAGCAGAATCAACATTGTGGCCGCAGTAAACTTGGGTGGCCTTTGTCACCTGTGGAGACGGCCAGGGTGTGTACAAAGTCCATATGCATGCCTCCCCCGGCTACGATCTAGGCTCATGAGCACCTGAAAGTCCTCTGGCACCCCGCCACGAAGGGACAGAGGACAGACTCGCCCGGAGACCCGACCCTCCCAGCCCTCTATAGGTTAGGGGACTCTTGCCGAGGAGATTGACCGATGAACTTGGCGTTTCAAAGGCCCAAAGTGTGCCACCGGTTTGTGACCATGGCGCTAGCAGAGCACACCCAAACGGTCTCCGCAGTGGCAGACATATAGCCTCGCATGCGCGAGAAGCCTTCTGGCCGAGCGGCCATCTCGGTGTCCCCTCCCGCCCCTCCGATCCATGAGGCGAACGTCCGAATGTGGATGATGATTCTGAACAGTCAGAAGCCTAACAGGCAGTCCCCTGGCGGCCGGGAGTCACCTTCAAAGGCGTATCGGATGACGAAGACTCCAGTCGTGCGTACGGTGGACCACTGGGTTCTCCGCTGATGCGCTGGCAAGGCTCTCACCGGGTTCAGTCGAGGTGATGACCCAGGATGCCTGGGCTCTGCTCTGAAGGCGAAGGGCTCATATCACCTTGCTCAACGGGCGCACCCATCCAAACTCCCCACCTATCCCTGCGGCCCCTCGATGGCGCTGGGCTGTGTAGCCCCGAGCCTCCACGATCAGACGCAAGCTAGCTCTCCTCCATCTCTCCAAGCCGACGGGCCGGATCTTCCCACAAGCTGGAAGACGCAGAGCACGGGCTGAAACGAGTCGCGGACATGATAACAATCTCCGCCAAGTAGTCCTAGTATCACCATTGTCCGACGAGCTCACTTATGTCGTTGCCGTTCAATCGTCACCGGCGCGGCACCTTACCCATCATCGTCCGAGCTGTCGAGACTAGAGCTCGAGCCCATGTCCGACCTCAATCTCCGCCCCGTGTCGTCCAGCACCGCTGCGTCTGGGTCCAAAACTATCCCTACCAGCTCGATCCTCAAACCATGGCAGTTCGAGTATGCGTCAAGTCCGGACGGCAAGGATCTCAACCTGTTGATCATGTTCCACGGCCTCGGTCTGTCATCCGAGAATGTCGCAAACGTATAATGCCAACCTGCAGGAGACACCAAAGCGGCCTTTGCTGGACTAGGCAGGCAGCTCAATCTGCCTTCGACGGCTGTATTATCGCTTCAGGCGCCTGATCCGTGAGTTGCTTAAGCCCATCAGTGGTCGCATTGAATTGCGCTAATCATCAGTATACCCTTGCTGGAAAACCCGGCATGGTCATGGTACAACACGTTCGACCCGATGTTTGAGCCCCTTCCCAACCCCAACCCTTCCTCGGCCATTCCCCCTCTCCGCCGACTTCTCACCACCCTCACCTCGCCCGAGATCGGCTGGGACCTGACCCAAATACACTTCTTCGGCTGGGGTCAAGGCGGCACAATGGCACTGGAACTAGCACTCGACATCGGCAAAAACGCGCTCGACACGAGCCACGGAAAACGGAAACGCGTCGGGTCGGTCGTGTCCATATGCGGTAGCCTGATCTCGTTCCCGACGTCGGAGCTGGGGATAGAGACGCCCGTGGCGTACTTTACTCGGACAGACGCCCGTGGTCAGCTGGGGCAGAAGGAGCTGACAGGCGTGAAGAGGGGATTCAAAAAGGTCGAGGTGTTACAAGCCAGGGGAGGAGGGCAGAATATGCCGAGAGGCAAGGACGAGTGGCAGGGAATCATGCGGTTCTGGAGCGAGGTGTTGATACGGGAAGAGAACTGGAAGGCGGGCGGGGACGTGTACGAGGTGGTCCAGTAGTCATGGTGCAGAGCGAAAGACGGTTGCATCATTGCATTCCACCACCACAGCTTTCACAGTTGTATGTAGCCGATTATCATTGTCCGTCTGCATTCTTTTCTCGTCTTCACTTCTTCTCTTCCGCTGAACTGGGCCAGTGTCCATCAGTGCTCTCGAGGGATTCGATATCCCTGGAAGAGCTTGACCGCGCTGATAGCGGCGGTGCCATTGCCCGCGTCCGTGACGTTGACCGGGCTGGTACCGTTCGCACCGCTACCCGTCTCCGTCGCGTTACCCGTCTCGATGATCGGGATAAGGGGACAAGTCGGCGAGGGAAGGTATTGACCGTACTCGTCCGCTACCCAGAGCACGACACCGTTTGTCCACCCGAAGCCGATCTGTACGGTGTACTCGCCTCCTCCGCCGGCGGCGTCCGTGTCAGTACCGTTGAACTACCGTTAGCAGCGTTTGGGATGACTGGACTGGGGCGCACCTTCTCGAACATGACACCGGTCTGTCCGCCAGTGTACGTGCCCGTCGCGTTGAGGTCGCTCAGCGGAAGCTGGGTGAGGAGACCGTCAATCGCGCCTCCGGTCGAGTACCAACTGCAGAACGCCGCCTGCGCATATCTGCCATCAGCCCCGCTCCATTGTAACCCCCTCTACCCAGCCAACGCACCTGTTGGCATACTCGATGGACAAAGCCAATGGCCAAGGCTTGCCCTGGCTCTCGGCGGTGTACAGGCTGACGTTTCCGATCGTCCCCTGAGGCTGTTCCTGCAGCTCTGACTCGTTCAGCCCGAGGTGTCCTGGAACGACCTCGTCGTACGACAACGTCAGGTTCTGCAACACCGTCGCGTTGCCGACAACCCTTCCGAGGTGCTCGAATGTCTGGATGGCGGTGTACAGATGCGGCGGCCACGCGTTGGGGAAGTCCCAGTTGAGGCCCGACGAAACGAGCGTAGCGATGGAGGGGAGACCGCTGTACTTGCCCAGCAGGAAACGCAGACCGGAAACAATCTCCAGCGCGGCTTGCTCGTTGTCGATGATCTCCGGGGGCGTAATGTTCTGCCAGAGGGGGAATGTGCCCGCCATGGTGTAGATCGGGGAGCGGTCGTTCGACGTCAGGTTGAAGTCGTAGAACCACCTGGGCGGTGTCAGCCATGTGCCAAGCGTCCGCTCAGCCCACTCACGAGCGCTCCGGGTCCCAGTTGAGGTCGAGGACAGCGGCGGAAAAGTTCGAGGCCTTTTCGCGGTGGTACCCGATCCGAGAGCTCCAGTCCTCGGTCGAGTTGTCGAATGTGCCGTTGTTGGACGTGTTGTAGTAGAGGGTGTACAAGTCCGCCAGCTGCAGTGAGCGCCACATCGCGAGGCAGGCGGCCTTACCAAGGCGTGATCACCGGCGAGGAGCGAGTTCAGGTCGGTGGGGATGATGCTTCGCACGTTCAGACCCCTCAACGTCGACTCGTTGTCGGTGACGTTCTCCACGGCGTACTTGACCCATCGGACCGAGTAGTCCCACCCAGACTCTGCGCCGGTAGCAAGCTCGGCATACAGATCCGCCGCGGCCGTCTCGTTCAACGGCGGCGAAGCGTCGTTGACCGTGTTGTAGTCCTCCACGTAGCCCTGTGTGTGTCAGTGGAACCTCGATACAGCCTCGTGCTCGCTCACCTCGGGTCGAGGCGCACTGTTGGTGACGTTGAAATGCGCCACCTGGTGCGTTCGGTTCGTGAACGGCGATGTGACTTCGATGGTTCGGTTGACCCTCCACCATTCGAGCTCGCTCTGGCCGTCAGCGAGGCACAGGCAGGTTCACTCACCTCCATGATAGGCAGAGCTCGCGTCAGGATGGTCGAATTGCCCGTGGTCTTGACATACAGGTCGACCATCTGCTGGTCAGCCGGAGCTGGATCCATGACACGGCATCATCGCTCACCTGAACGAATACGGGCGGCTGCGATCGGTTCAAGTAGTACTTTCTCCCTCCGTTGGGCAAGAACCCGTACGTCTGCGTAAGTCATATCGGCCGTCCGAACCGCTGCCCATATCGCTCACCTCGACCAGGTCCATAAAGTTCTGCAGCAGGTCCCAGGCATAGGTATCCAGCTCCGACTTGAGCAGGCCGACAAGGATCCAGTAGCTGTCCCAGTAGTAGATCTGTGGATGAGCCCCCGTACCTCCACTGTCCAGCTCACTTCGCGGTATCGGCCACCGGGGACGACGATGGTGTAGTTCAAAGGGATCAGGCTGCTCTCACAGTCGTCCGGACCGGAGCACAAGGCCGTCTCGTTCGTCTCTCTACACAGTGAGCTGCGGCACCGAGTCGGCGGCTTGCTCGAGCTTACCGGATCAAGAGGGTCCAGTACGAGTTGACGATGCTGACCCATCCCTTGTAAAGGGGGTCATTGACATTATCAAGCAAAGCCGGAGCAGGGTTGAATCCTTCAATCTCGACCTGAGAGAGCTCGAGTCCCTCGCCTTTCTGCAGCTCAGCGGCTGTGTCTCGAGACATCTCGGCTCACAAAGTTGTCTTCGACAAAGTTGAGAATGTCCCCGATCGTCTTGTTCGCTCCTAGAGCATCATAGGCAGCGAGTGTAGCGTTCAGAGTCCCGTTCGTCGGCTGAGCGTTAGAACGCCTCCGTCTGTACGCCTCACCTTGTCAACGAAAGTCTGCGGGTCAGCCACCGGACCGGCAGGAAGGAACGAGCGGGCTCACCTTGCTGTCTGGAAAGATCCCCGAAAGCTGGACGTCTTGCAGAAGCTACTCGTAAGCTCACAAAGTCATGCGGGTCGCACCGACGTACGGGTCCGGGACAAAAGGTATCCGGCGATCCGGCATTACAGAGGACTGCTGGATCAGCGCTGCTAAACCCGGCTCTTAAAGAGACGGCCCACTCTGCAAGGGCGGGTATTGCCCCTGGCCTGGTACAGGCGCATCCAGGCTGCCGGTCGCAGATGGGACAGACGTCGATACCGGCGTCGGCTGGGACTCGACCGATCCAGTCTGAGTGATGTTCTGGGCGTTCGTCAACCCCGCAAGGGCTACCAATGCGCCGACACAGAGCGCGGACACCATTTTTCACAAGCGACACGAAGAGGGAGGGAATCGATTTCGATCACTGCAGTGACCGGCAGCTGTGCATATATGCTCATCGGTCGGGGCAGAGCCAAGAACACCCTTGTGTCATCATCGCTAGAGGTGTGTGTTGTGTGGAAGCGAGAAGGATAGGTCAGGTGCAGGGAACCCCATAATTGATGTTTGTTTTCCCCGCTTTGGGCCATCTCTCTGTCTTCCCGAGTCCCACCTTTCGGCCGGGCGGGCCCTCGAGCCCTAGAAAAAGACGAGGACGGGGACTTGGCTCCACACGGCGCCACACATGCAGAACGCAGCGAATAGCCCCGTATGCTCTGTCTGACAGCGTCACCGGTGTGCCTGAGCCTGCGCCGCGTAGGTGACGCAAGTCTGCATGGCATCTGCTTCCGAGGCTGGGGGGTGCCCGGCGGAGATCAACCCCAAGTCCGCTCAAATGTTGAGGTGTCCTTTACGCGCAAGCTGTTCACTCATCAACCCTCGACACGCCATGCCTAAAGCGACCAAGACAAGCAAGACGGTCAAGGCAACCAAGGTGGCCAAGGCTACAAAGGCAGTGACGGTGGCCGAGCCGACGAAGCCAAGCAAAGGCAAAGGCAAGGCCGTCGAGCGAAAATTGTACTCTTCCTTCCTCCCCCTCCAACTCGCCATCCCCTCCGCCCTGCCAATCACGTCGTCCAGCTCCGCCGCATCTTCGTCTTCGCACACCTCGCACACCATCTTCATCCGGCCGCACAAGGCAAAGACCGATGGCGAGGCCGATGGACGCAAGCTGTTTGTCGCGAATCTTCCGGTCGACATCACGGAGCGGGACTTGCGGGTCATCTTCGGACGGTGGGGCGTGATCGAGGAGATCGAGTTTACAGGAGGCGGGGATATGGATGCTCTGGAAAAGGCGGTCATTGCAGACATGGCCGATGAGCCTGTGAGCTCGGATGACGAGGCGGCGGGAGAAACAGCCGAGCAAGAGGACGAAGGAGCGAGAGCCGAACCTACCTTCACCGGCGACGGTCAACCCAAGCTGTCCCGCAAGAACCGACCGAGACGCAAAGCGGCGCTCCCAGTCTCCATCCCAGAGGTCACTCCTCTCCCGCCCACCAACCCCCGTTCGACGCCTTACGCCCCAGCTGGGTCCCGCTGCGCCCATGTCACATACCTCGACGCCCTACCCGTTACGCGAGCGATGGCCCACACCGGCACGATCAGCCTGGACAAGTACAACGCGGCAGAGTCGTCAGGACTGCAGTACTACCTCGACCTGTATTCGTCTCTTCGGCCCAACCTCGCGTCTGTCAAGGCATTCGCCGACTCGTCCATGGCGCGCTTTGACCACCTGCAATCGATGTTGCTCTCTTCGCGGGCGAAGAAGCAGGGCGCTGGTGCGCTGGTGGACGAGGACGGCTTCACTGTTGTTGTCCGCGGTGGCCGATACGGGCGCACGGGTGGACGAGGCAAAGGCGTGGCGGCTGTGGGTGTCGCTTCCCGCGGATTCAAGGGAGACGAGAAGCCCAAGGGCAAGGGCGCTGGCGAGCTGCGCGACTTTTACCGGTTCCAGCAGGTGGACAGGAAGAAGAAGGGTGAGTCGGGCATCGGGTCATCTTCGACACAACCAGCTGATGACAGAACTCGCCGACCTGCGGGCCAAATTCGAGCAGGACAAGGCAAAGGTGGCCGAGATGCAGCGGTCGAAGCGGTTCAAGCCGTACTAGGACTGCAGCTTGTATGCATGTATAGTTGCGCGACCATGCGAGGTGGCCGTTTATGTAATGTACACCCTCCCTGTGCATCTACCGGTGCAGATTCCCCCTCCAGTTGTCCTTGCCGCCGTCCGGCCCCGCGTTCGCCTTGTCGATCGCCTTTGCTCTCAACTCCGCCTGTTCAACCGCACGGGTGACGTCGATCACCTCGTGTGGCCTGAAATCAAAGGTCTTGGCCAGAAGTGGCACCTGCGCCGGCGCGAGCAACAAGCTGGGGTGCGCCGGCAATGGGTCGAGTGACGGTCCTGATCCACCCGCTCCCTCCTTGCCCGCGTCAGACACCATACCCGCCGGCGTGGCCGTTCCGTCTGGCGCCCCCGGCGTCTCGCCCTTGGCCTGGCTGGCCAGATTCGCCTCGCCGCCCGTGCTCTCCACGCTACCCTTCCCGCTCGCCTTGCCCAGCTTGACGCCCTCGCTAAACGTCTCATCTGGCGCAATGTTCTCCGCGCCCTCCAGCGCGACCGTCACACCTCGGCTTTTGTACACCATGTCCAGTTCTTTGCTCGGTTTCTCGACGATCATGCCCAGCTTGAGCAAATTTTCGAGGTACAGCGCCCCGCGCCACGCTTTGTAATGCGACCATGCGCGCCAGAGCACGTAGAAGAGCGGAAAGTTGGGGATGACCGGGATGATGGCGAAAGGCCATGTCAGCGGTGACCTGTGGATGAGTTGACGCTGCGCACGTGCCGTCGCAAACTCACGCCAACAACGTCCGGTACATCATCTTCCGGTGGTACGGTATCCGGTGGATCAGGAAGCGGTGCAGCTTGGGCAGCAGGGTCGGTAATGGCTGGTCCTCAAACGTCGGCTTCAGCAGCGCAATCTGTCGTCAGCTGGCTGCAAACTTCTTTTGCGGACCCACCTCTATCGTCTCCTGGACCTCCTCCTTGCCGTCCTTGCCCTTCTTCGCAATCTTGACGCCCTGGTCCTCTGTCACATTCTTCAACGCCCACTCCTCGTACTCGATCTTGTCCATCAACCCCTCGCCCTTTTTGTAAAACCAGTACGAGACGGACTTCTTGTCCTTCTCGCCGAGCTTGAGCCACGTCTCGTTGGCCTTGTCCAAGGCCCGTTTCGTCAACGATGGCGGGCCCTTTTCCGGCGATGGGTCCGGCTGGGACACGTGAAACAACATCAAGGGGTTGGTGGGCCGCACGGGAGGCGCGGTGCCATCGCTGCTTGTCTGTGCGGCAGGCGTGGCCGAGGGTGAGGCGGCCGGGCGGGGCAGACGGGCGAGCGGGAGCGCGAGGATCCGGAAGGGGCGGTTGGGCCGCACGGGCACTGACGCCAGTGGCCGGGTCATCGTGTTTGTCGAGACGTGTACGAGGGCGGGGGGGTATGTGGACTAGAACGAGCCAGGCAAGAGCGAAAACGATATGCAAACAAGGGTCTATGGTATGTAATACGATGGATGCGGTCACCCCGAGCTGCCGTGCAGAACGCGTTGAAGCGCCTTGCCGATCCGGATTCCGGAACAAAAATCGCTTTCGTCATAGTCATCCAGAGCAAACGCCCAAACCCTTTTGAGTCGCCCTCAAAGGTTCGCTATGCATGCACTCGTTTCGCCTTCTTTAATCATCGAGCGGCATGACAGCCTCGCAGCCTCGTAGCCCTGCAGACCCACCCGCCCAGCCGGCGTCGGCGTCGACACTGCAACGGGCAAAGGTCAATGCCTCGTACCTCCTGCTGGGCTCCAGGGCTGCTGCCGCGCCTGCGTCTTTGACGACACGATCGGCGCTCACTACAACCAGGTAAATGTTGATGCAGTACAAACGCACAGCAGGCAGAAGAGGAGCTCGGGAGGGAAGATCGATGCTTTGGCCAAGCCCCAGCTCACGCCAGATACGTCCTGCGCTATGTCATCCGCCGCTTGCTCAGATATGCCAAGTACGCCGCCGTCGGGGCACTCGTTGCCGCTCTTGGAGGGACACTACTAGGCACATTAGGAAGCGGGCTGGCATTCTTCGCTGCGCCAGGTATACTGGGCGGAATGGGCATAGGCGTCGTGACGGCCATGGTCAAGGTGCGCCCGGTCAACGCTGTGCGAATCTAGAAGCTCATGCACCAGTTCGGGTGGAGACATCGCGGTGATCACTTCAGGGGAGGTGCCTTTGAGCGTATGAAGGCAAGGGCGCAGGCTGGGCGGGATGGCGCGACGGATGAGGAGATGGATGTCAAGAGGAATGAGGAAGCGGTCAAGAGGGAGTCACATAGGGTGCGGGAGGATGTGTGGATGAGGGCGTAGGCGCGGTGTTGGACCTCTCATGGACCGTAGCGACTATGCACTTTGGCACCGGTGACGATGGGCTGGAGCACGGCGAATGGAGAAGGGCCTTCTCGTATGATCGATGGCCATCGGTGACTCCTCGTCCTGGCCGCAAGAGAAGGCGCAGCACACATTCGCTCCGCCGACATCGTTTTCAGTACTGTCATTGATCACGGCCCGGCACAAGACCGTCAGTTGAGGGAACCCTTGGCCCAGTGGTCAACGTCGGAGCGGGACATTGTCAGTAGGGACCACCCCATCCACCGCGGTCCAATCACACCCAACAACACAAATCGATCACACACACCACATCGCGCACGAGCTGCATCGTCGTCATACACGATATCCATAGCTGCCGACCGGAGAAGAAGAGGGAAACGCTAGTGCTCCTAAATCTAGTGGCCGGTTTGTCGTCGCTGCTCCTGGATGACGTTGGAGAGCTCCTCGACCTTTCGCTTGGATCGGAGGAGTGTGCCGAGCTGGCGTCAGCATGCGTGCTCTGCGCGTCGTGTCGTCGACTCGGTCCCATCCTCTGCGCCCTCCTCGGCCCTTCCCAAGCACCTCCAATGTCGACCCCCGCCTGAATGTCCGACCCAACTTACCCTCTTCTTGGTGAGCTTCTTGGCCTTCTTGTCCTTCGAGTTCCTCAACAGCTCCATGACTCGCTTCTCGTAGGGCGAGAATCCAGCGACCTCTCGGATGACCGACTTGACGAAAGTCTTCTTCTCGCTGCGGGTCAGTCCCCACTCAACCGGCCTATGATAGTCCCACGCACGTCTTGATACCCTTCTTGTGCGAGGGCTTGACCACCTTGGGGATGACGGTGGTGGGGTGGCCACGGTTAAGACCGGATCGGGAGTCTAGGGGTCAGCACAAGGCCCGTGTTTTCGTCCATAATCCCCCGTCCAGCAATCCCTCCATTCCACCGTGCATGAACCCGCTTCGCGCTCTCCATGCACGCGCTCCTCCTTGTCCCGTCCCACGGCGCCCGCTCCAAGGAAGATGATACCCACTGGATCGAGCAGCAACCATTTTGTCGACTGTTGGTGGGTAAAAGTAACGATGGATCAACGAATGATGAAGAAATGTCGAAAACGGTTGGGCGAGAGACGAAAGGCGTAAAATGAGCGAAAAGCGGCGATAGCAAAGACGGGGACTAGATCAGCGATTGCACCGAATGACCTGGGCTCGGACTGCACGTACGTGTTGATACCGGCTTGAGGGATGGAAAAGAGACTCTTGATACCACCAGGAGGATCACCTTGAACACCGCCTGGCACGAGGGAGCGACCACCGACCCAGCCGGGCACCACCCGCACCAGAGCGACAGATTTCGCATCTCGGAAATTTGCGGCCGTTACTCGTTTCGACAGTGTGGCACAAAACTGGGATTGACCCACGTGGCTTTCCCACCCCATCTGGATGTGCGGACATCGCCGTTGACCCGATCCCTGCTGCAAGCACCGCGTCCAAAAGTCTGCGCCGCGTCCCCTTTGTTAGTCCTTTACACATAACAACTCTGGCTACTCATGAGCGCGAATTACACACACAACCAAACACACCACGTTCAGCGACTCAATGGCGTCGGAGGAGAAGGACTTGGGCCTGTTTATAATATCCGGCGGCGCTGGTTCGTCCTTCCTCGGGAGGTACGGGCTCAACGGCGCGGGGTTTCGCTTAGGGCTTACAATCGATCAATCGGCCATCACGGATCTCTGCATGCATATCATTGGACACGCAACAGTGTGAACGAGGTAGCGCTACTGATCTTGTTCGACCGCGGCGTCGAGCACCGCCCAGGTTTCATCGGGCAGCTTCAGCCTCCTTCCGGGCCGAGGCATGCCCTGCCCGTCGGCATACACCCAGGCGAGCGTGGGCGCCTCGATGAGCCTGCCGCGGTAGCTTGTCCAGTCTTGCCAGACCCCCTCAACTCCACTGACGTCACGGTACAAGCTCCAAAATCCGGGACGAGGTCCGCAGAACTGAGGGGAAAACACGCGCACGTGGCAGAATGTCTCGCCCTTGTCCGAGGTGTACGAGCGGATCTCGACCTCGCCGCTGATGTTCGGCCTGACTAGATCGTTGTACAGTATGGCGGTCAAGTGCGGAGCTGACTCGATCATTACGAGTAGCTCGTCGGGGATCCGCTGCGCGTGGACCGTCGGGGCGAGGGCGACATCCCCGATCCGGTCCATGGGCGCAAAGGTTGACGTCCGGTTGAGGAGAAGGAACATGCGTCGCAGGCGCGGCAGCGGGGGTATGAACAAGTCCTGCGCGTCAGAGCTTTGACTCTAGGCTGCTGTCCATGGCACTCACCGTGAATCTCAACGTCGGTTGGAATCCATCCTGCACGCCCAAAACCTGAACGTTCCTCAGGCCTTCGGCGCTGATCGTCCCAAAGCATCTCTGTGGTATGAAGAGCGTCTTGACTCCTCGCCGCTTGCTGATCGCTTCGCGGACGATATCGACCCGCGCCGGGATCCATGCGTCCTGCCAGTCCATGATCACTAGGCTGTCGAGCCGCACCGCATCAATCATCCTCGCTACGAACCCTTCCAGTGGAGACGACATCCCTTCCACCGCGAGATACCTCAGGCGGGGTATCTTGATATCCGGCTTCCGACAAGTCCCGAGGTCACCATGACACAAGATTACCAGTCGCTCTACATGCGGCACGCAGAGCACGAGCGTTCGCAGGCATTGCTCCCATGTCGTGGACAGCACGACCGTGAGCTTTCTCGTGAGCCGCAGTGTCCCTAGCGTCGTGATGGAGCGCCTGATGTCGTCCATCCGGTCCACCGACACCTGGCTGCAATCGACGTATATCCCCCGCACGTATCCCCTGCGGTCCGGCACACGGTCAAGCAGCCTCGCAAAGTGGCGTAGTCCACCTTGAAGCAGATCGGAATCGATCATGCCGCCTTGTATCACGACTGCATCCCCCAACGCTCGCGCCTTGTCAACCAGCCGGGGAGTGGGCCGATGCCCGCCAGATGCGATGGCCGGGTCGGTATGCCCATCGAGCGGGATATCGTGAAACAGCAGGTCTAGCGAGGCATATACCCGAGACTCGCCGGCAGGAACAAGTGCACGGCATGTGAGGCACAGGGCCAGCGCATCACCGCGATCGAGGTATGAGGCTATGCGTGCAGCGAGATTGAGAGGGAGGGCATCAAGGCGCGGCCCGATCGGTTGGCATCCCGCCGACAGCGCCCTGCTTAGCGGTTGACTGTCTTCCGTAGTCATGCTGCGTTGGTCGCTCGGACAGACCCGACCCGGACCATAGCAGGCTTCCAGCGCGGTGACCTTTCGAATGAAAGTGTAGTGGCTGGACGGTTGGGTCTTGTCCCGGCTAATCGCTGGAGCGTGGTCAGCCGGTCATGCGCACGACCCTCCGTGCCTGACGAGTTCTGTCGATTTCCGATCGCCTGCACCATTCTGCATTCGCAACTCTCCTCTATCGCCTCCGACCCTGTGCACACAGCTCAATGTGGTGTCTGCGCTGCCCGGTCGCACACCCAACGATCTGGTCGGGGCCATCGATGCTGCGAGCGATCTCCAGCAGCGCTCCGCACTTTGCGCGGCCCCCGGCACGTCAGTCCGCGCCGGTCCTCCTATACTCGAAGCACCGGCAGCAAGTGCAGTTGCTAGATGACAGCTTCGCGCCTGGGACGGCAAGTCGCAGCCGAGTCAATGGGATCCCCTCGGACGCCTCGGAACCCCGGCACACTGCTCATCGCAATACCCTGCAACGTCCTGCAAGCGCACCTCGTCGACGACCGCCTGCTGCTGCACCGGCAGAACCGCCCCAGCCGCCGCCGCACAAGCCTGATGCATCTCGCCAGGTGCAAGCGACCGACAGAGTAAGCCAAGGATGCTCTGCACCGACGGCCCTGACGGCGCTCACGCACAGGTCGGATGGTCCACCGTTGCCCTGACCGAGATCCTGCCCGCGCTGCACCGCGGCAAAATCACCACGGCCCGCTCGGCGCACTTTCACATCCGCGCTGCGCCAGCGACATCTCTACCTCGTCCACGTCCACCTCCCTTCCCCGTCGAGTACCTGCGCAAACGCCCCGAGGCCAAGATCATCAACTTTGCGTTCCTCGCGACAAAGGCAAAGGTGTCCAAGCTCGCTACGAAGCGGAACCACGCGCGGAGACGACTGAAGGCGGCGGTGGATCTGGTCGTCAACGGGCGGCGCGGCGCGGAAGACTCATCCCTGAGCGGGTCGCCGGACTTGGTAGTCGACGGTGAGTGAGCTTGGCATGTGCTACACGGCGGGGCCAGCGGCAAAGGGACGCATGGAGGGATCATATAGATCATATAGTGCTCGGACGCTCTCAAAGCGGAGCTGATACCAGGTGTCGTGTACGTCGCTCAGGTCGAAAAGAGTGTGCTGGACGTGGCGTTCCCGCAGCTGTGCAAGGACGTCAAGCGCGCTTTGGTGGATATCAGGAAGAAGGAGGGCGGGGCAGGTGACATGCGGCCGTTGACTGGACCTCCAAAGAGACGGACGCCGAGGTGATACATGAGACAACCATACAAGCCTGTACAACAGAGAACCCTATGCCCGGTCTTGGGCACTCAGAATGCACTGCGATCATTCAGCCGCCAGTCCTTGAGCGGGCCCCACCACGACCAGCTTCCCGTCCCTCCCGCTCCACCTCCTCCGCCTGCCGCGCCGCCTGCCGCACCGCCCGCTCCTCCACTGGGCCCGCTTCCACCTCCACCACGTTCATCTTGTCGTGCCGCCGGTTCCCTCGCTTTGCCTTTATCCTTCCTAGCTCTCCCGGCGTCCCTCGCCCCGCCCGAGCTGGTCGTACCCGTCTCTTCATCCTCTTCCTCGACATCTTCCCACTCCGACTCGTCCCGCCGCGATCGTTCCGTCTCATCCGGGCGGTCGCGTGGCTCGGTCGTGGACGGACCCGCCTCTTGGCTCGTCTCGAGCGCCTCGTTCGCCTCGTCCGTACGTGACAACAACCTTTCGCCCTGTAACCTCTCCCGGGCGGCCTGCAGCCGCTTTGCACTCTCGCGGTGCTCTTTGATCCCAAAGCTACCGAGGCCCCATCCCACCCCTTCACCCTCTGCAAGAGCAGCCTCGGCACGCGCAGCGGCCAACTCGGCTTCATCTCGCCGCGTCTCCCTATCCCGCCGCTCAAACACCTGTTGTCTCCGCTCAACCTGTGCCAGCGCGGCCTTTCTCGCCGCGTCTTCGTGGGCGCGTCGCAACCGGCGAAAGTACACTTGCAGCCACGTGGCGGGGAACGAGACCAGCTGACCTAGCGTCCTCGGCGGATGTAGACTCGGCGTGGCAGAGGTAGACGACGTTTCAGAGTTGGTCGACTGCTGGATGTTGCCATTTCGCGAGTCCGGCGGAGTCGTCGTTGTCTGCGCACTAAACTCCACTCGACCCGCTCCCGGCGTACCACTTCTCCCGGGTCGCTCGGCGGCGGAAGCGGCACCTCCGCCTGTGCCAGCCTCGCTGGGCTGAGGTGTCTGCGTCCGGACCCGCGATTGCAGCCTCTCCATCTCGATGTTGCTGCCCAGGGCGCCCTCCTCCTCGTCGCCCGTGTTCTGCCTCTCGGACCGCATAGTAGATCGCCGAGTGAGAGTGGCGTTCCTGTTTCGCAGGATCCCCGCGACCGAAGACGTAAAGCCCGCCATGGCGTTTGCGGAGGCCTGGCCAGCGTCCACGATCCCAGCGAGGGACGACGCGCGGTGTCGCAGTGGCTGACGGTCCATTGCCCGCTGCTTTGCAGCTTTCCTCGCGCTCTTCCGCTTCTTCTTCTCCGCACGCTCCATAAGATCCTGCCCGTCAGTCCCATTCCAGATCAACGCGCAACCCACCTCGACTTCGCCGATGCCCATACCGCTCCCGACCCACCACCACCAGCCCAGCCAGATCTGCCACAGAATCGCGGCGTACAACAAATGCTGCAGCCAGTCGATACCGTCCTCTGCGACCGCGACAAAGTTGACCGTGGTGCTCACGACCGCCAGGAACATCGCGCCAAAGCCAAACACCGCCGTGCCCCCGTCGGTCCGCCATGCGCGGCGGCGGTTCACAAAACAGCCCCAGATGAAGATGGCAATGGTGAAGATGAGGAGCAGGGTCGAGTTTAAAACGTTCCGGATCGAGTCGGATACGTCGAGGACTCGTTGCGAGCCCGACAGGGACGTGAAGACTAGGCCAGAGGAGGCAATGGCGAGGGGCCCAAGGATGAAGATGATCAGGCGGGCTTCGGTCCGCGAGGGGTAAAGGAGGGTCAGGAATTGAATGTGGGCGATCTGCTATTAGCGACGGGAAAGCTTCATGATGCGGCCTGCAGGTGGGCGCACCCGTACGCACGTTGGAGAGACCGATGTTGAGCGCCTGAAGCAAGAACCACGCAGCGTCTTGAGCTATAGTCCAGCTCTTCGGCGGTATCGCTACGGCGACATAGTCTAGATCGTAGGGCCACGCGTCGGCAGACTTGGCCGAATAGTCGAGCACGAACCAGATCTTGACCAGGACCGAGATGAAGACGGTGACAATGGACGACAGCTGGAGGCAGTAGTTGAGCGGCGCGAGCGGGTAGTGGTACTGTGTCGTGACTGGCGTGAGCGCGAGGCCACCAGGGATAAACCTGACGCACAGAGGAGGTGCATCAACAGGACGGCCAGAAGGGTGAGCGTGATGCCGTTGACGAAGAGCTGAATGGGGAGCGAGTAGGCAAAGGCAGGCTGGTACTGCAGGTAAGGGTCCGAATCGAGCGCGATGGACAGGGGCCCGATGCCCGCTGCCGCGTCCGAGGCGTCTGACATTGCGTGTGTCGCGAGGGGGTCTATTGGTGCGGCATGGTGCAGGCAAGGAAGCGGATGCGACGACGGGATGATGGGCAACAGTAGTCTCGCGTAGCTGCGGATCGCCGCGGCCCATGTGCACGTTTGATGCCGCTCGGTGCTGTTTGAATCGTCCACGCCACCCAACATGCCCTTTTCGTCATTGCTCTCTCTCGGCCCCAATTCAACTTATCCTCGCGCCACGACACCCTCTCCCAGACCTACACTGGTTAGTATCCCTGCTGTCACCCACGCCTCCCGCCGAGCAACCCAATTTACACCATGTCAGACGGATTCACGGAGGAGCAACGCAAAGCAGCGGTGCGTCGGGGCTCGTCCTCCTGATTCCCCACACGTTCGCGCGCGCGCTGACTAGCAGTGGGCGGACTACTACCGCCAACAGGGATACGATGCCTCTCAGATCGCCGCCGCGTTGGGTGACGCCCCGGCGGCCGCCGCCGGCTCATCTTCGTCCTACGGCACCGGTGCAAACGCCGCTGCGTCCAGCTCTAGCGCCGCGCCATCGGTGAATCTGCCCTATGGAGTGAACCGGAATGTGCTTGACACGGATTACATTGCGCAGCAGTCGGCATACCTCCCTGGAGTGGTGAATGAGCTGGTCAGGACGGGCAAGTACAAGGCCCCGGTGGGCAAGCGGGAGACGGTCATCCGGAAGGCGGGAGGAAAGGTCTGGGAGGATACGACGTTGCTTGATTGGGATCCGAGTGAGTCTGGTCGTTCGAATCTGCTTTGTAGAGGGCTCGGCCATTAACAACAGAATGGTTCAGGCTGTTCGTGGGCGACGTGTCAAACGACGTGAATGAGCGAACGCTCGACGAGGCGTTTTCAAAGTACCCGAGCTACTGCAAGTCAAAGGTCGTGCGAGACCGGCTCAGTCTGAAGGTGGGTCATCGGAATCTGAACCCCAGCCGGACAGCAGCTGACCGCAGGCAAAGTACGGCTTCATCGCCTTCAAGGACCCCGAAGACTTTTTGAAAGCGTGGAAGGAGAACGACGGAAAGTACATCGGTAACAGGCCAATCAGGCTGAGCAAGATCAAGGATGACAAGTACGGGTCGATCGCGACGCAGCAGGTATCGGGTCGAAAGGTGAGATGGGCTGTTGTGCGGGGAGCTGTTCGGCGCTGATTACCAGGCCAAAGAGCTCGACAAGCTGCGGAAGAACAAGGGCAAACCGCTCGATGGACGGCCGGTCCCGTACTAGGCGGCTCAGATGGGCGCGCCCACGAGTGCCATGAGGCGCAGAGTATGTAGCCTGCATGCTGGGAGAAAGACATAAGGCAGCCAGACGTCCAAGCGGTTGGCTGTCGTGAGATGAGCATCAACAGTTCATGCAGTTCATTAGCCATGTTCCACTACCGCGCCGCTCGCCAGATCTCATCATGCGCCGCCTGTCCGCTCCGTTCGTGAACGACTAATGAGAACAAAATCGAAGTGTAAAGAAACCCAGAAATCATGATAACCCCGTTTCAGCTCCCCATCCACCGCTCACTCTGCCTCGTTCACGCCGATACTCCGTGGCGTCGGCTGGGCGCTCGCCATTCCCTGTCCTATTCTCCTCGGCGTCGCTCCTCCTATTCTCCGGGGCGTGGCCGAGACTCCAGGACCCACGCTGACATTCAGCCCGCTCCCTGATGTGACGGGCCCGAGGGTCGATACGGGCGTGATGCGCGCTGCGGCCGCTATCGCCTCGTCGTTTTGCGTCTTCGAGTCCGCAGACGCCAGAGCGCGGAGCATGAACATCGGATCCTTTTTGCTCGATGGCCCCGCAGAGGTGGACGCCGAGGTCGACGATGCGGCCGTAGCTGCCAGCATGGCGACCGCGTCCGGCCCATCGCCTTCTCCTGGCGGCAATGCGGTCTGCAGCCCATGCCGTTCCCGTCCTCGCAGGTCGGCCGTAAGCGACGAGAAGATACCGTCGAGAAAGCGTTGCGCCTGCCGCGAGTATTGCACGGCGACATGCGTCGAGCCGAGCAACGAGTCCACCTGCGGTCAGCTGCATACCCAGCCCATACCGAGGGACCCACCTTGAATTCGACGTCCTCGAACTCGCCCATCTTGGTCAGATCGCCATCTCCCTCCGCAATAATCTCGTCCGCGATTCTCAGCGCATCCGTCATCCACCCCGCATCGCGCAGATCCGGCTCGGCGTTCTTATTCCGCTTGGCGTGGGTGTCGACGACCGCCTGGTCGAGCTTTTGTTTCGTGCGATTGATGATTCTGACCCATTGTCGCTGTTCGTCTTTACAGCGGCCGATGATTGCCTGTTCTTTGGCTTGCACTTCACGGTTCGCCTTGTTCTGCGGATGCGGCTGCAACAGGCCCTGATTCGCCACGGGCTAGACATGAGCACTCTCCCGCCTACGCATCGTGCACTCACTATATCGGCAAAGACATTCGTGTCCACCTGGCCCCGCCCCAGGCTCGTGATGAATTCGTCCATAATCTCATTTAGTATCCGATCCCCATCATCCGTCCGGTCTTTTCCCTTCGACTTGCCCTTCTTTGACGTCTCCGCGTCGACAGCGCGTTTCGCACACCAGGCAATGAGATGCCGCGCCCGTATTGGCTCTGGCATCTGACTCCCGAGGTGCGTATACAGCAGCTTGCTGTCCACCGACGCGTGTGGTATACCTGGCATCAGCGTCAAATCCAGCAAATAGTCACCATCGCAAAAGACGCACTGATCTCCCCTCGACCCAGACTCGAGCTCGCCCGCTGTCCCCTAGTACCCAACGATGACCTCCTCTGCTGCGCGTCCCTCAGTTCCTTGTTCTTCTTAATCATCGGCGTCTCGCTCTCCGGGAGGGGCACCACGCTATCTGCGCTCGTGCTCGCGTCGTCCACCAACCACAATCCCCTCATCGATTTACGCGTCTTCCGCACAAATCCAGTCCCGGGCGGAGGCGGTGGCATTGTCGATCCGCCTGGTGTCCTCGGCGCTATTCGAGGCGGAGATAGTGGCCGGGGCGCAGAGGGCCGTGGACGTGAAGCCGACGCCGCCGCCGAGGATGAAGCGAACGTCTCCGTCATATCTGCCATCTCGCTCCGACCCGTCCTCTGTCGCTTAGGTCGCGAGGCTTCACGCGAGGGCGACTCCTCGCTCTGCCGTTCGCGTATCGCCCTCGTAGATTCTCTCCGACGTGCTATACGTTTCTCCGAGGGCGGAGGAGGTGGAGGCAGGTCAACCAGGTCGTCCTCTTCCGGCGGGGTATCTGACGAGTTGATGATCGGTTGCGGGACAAACGCTGCTGTGTGAGCTCTTGCATGCAATGATAGGTCCATCAGACAAGATCCGGTAGTACTCACGCTGCTTCTTCGTCTGCGGATCAGCACATGCCCAACGAATATCGACGTGACCACTTACATCCTTCTTGCGTCGTTTCCGTTCCTCTGCCGTTGGAAACAGTTCCCCTTCGTCCGCATTGACATTCGCCGGCCTTGTCCGCGGGTTCGGGGTAGCGTGTGTTTGCTGATGATCGACCTGCACCGCCGTGCCCGCGTTTGAGCCTCTAGCAGATGATCTTCGGGGCGGCATGGTCAAGGTACGAGCCATTCGAGGCGGATTCGTCTAATCGTAGATGCATCAACCCAGTCACGCGTGTTGTTTATGCGGAAGAGGTCACTCACGGTTACATGAGCGGGACCAAATTCGCCACCCACTCAGCAGACCCACCGGGTGGGCCATTTGCTTCCGTCGCGTCACCCTCGTAGAGTCATCTAAAGGTCCACTCGGTTGGCCTGCATACTGCTTCACCAACGACCACGATGATGCCGCCGATATCGCTCGCGATCCTCATTTTCCTCGTCGTTCTCTTTACGCAGACTGTCGCCTGGGTCGGCAAGTCTGTCTTGCAGGATGTGGTGCGCTTGATGCGCTCCTCTCGACGAGCGACTACTCACGTCAGGCATTCAACCTCTACTCGACGGTGTTTTACAGCCGGACGGCAGCGCAGCAGCGAGCGCTGAGGAAACAGGTGCTTGCGGACAAGGCGGAGCTGGCAAAGACCTCGTCGCAGGATGAGTTTGCCAAATGGGCCAAGCTGAAGCGGAAACTGGACAAGGGATTGGCGGACCTGGAGAAGATCAGTGAGTTGTGGCACCATGTGGCCTGCTGCCTGTGTTGGACGGGGTCGCCCCGATCAAGGGGGTTCGACTTGAAGAGATCGAATGTTCCGTACGGAGCAGGGGAGCCTAGGCTGGCTAAGTGAGGCTGTCTGAAGACGGGAGGGCAGTTACCAAGATATCCCCTTGCCTCGTGCTCGAATTGACCTGCGGCAGACGGCCTGGACGCTGTGGCACGTAGCTGACCCCAGACACCACCCTCACGTCGGCCAAGACGTCCTTTGGCGTCAAGTTCTCCACGTTCATCTGGATAAGCACGACCGGCGCGCAACTCGTCCTCGTGTGGTGGTACCGCAAACGGCCGGTCTTTTGGTTGCCTCGTGGCTGGGTGCCTGGACCCATCAGCTGGCTATTGAGCTTGCCCAGCGCTCCAAGGGGTGAGCTTCTGCCTGATGTGCTACTTTCGGGAACTGGCTTCGTGACTGGAGCTCACGCAAAGGCGCGGTGAGCTCGGGCGCGTGGTGTGCGGTGTGCAAGCGCGTCTTGGTCACTCTCGAGGAGATCACCAAGGACCTGCTTACGCCTGTTGCCCCTGGTGAGTACCCACCGTCTTCATCAACGGGTCGACTGACCGCAGTGCCCGTTACTGTGCCGAACCAGCCGCACACGCAAGAGAAGCCAAGTGCAAAAATCGAGCCGCTGAGCATCGAGCACGACCAATTGGACTAGGGGGAATATGACCCAAACTCAACATAGAACGACATCAGCATAGCAATGATGTCGAGCGACGACGACCATGAAGATAATCATATGCATATGCCCAAATTATGTACAACGAACGGGGCGGTTGGAAATGCGGTCGCGCGAAGCGATTTTGAGACGTGTGTTGTTGCAAAACGCGCACGTCGCTTCATTTGACGTCGACTAAGCCTTGGCTCGCTTCGCATCCGCACCAGCAGGTGAGTCGGCGGGTCTCTTGTTGTTCGTGCTCGGAGCCGTCTCATCGGAACCACTGCAAGCTTCAGAACGATTCTTCAATACGGTTCGGGGCGGGGCATTCCGAGAACACAGAGCCAGGAAAGGAGACTCAGCGCCATACGATCGAGGCAGCACAAGGAGCTATCGATCCATCCAGGTGTTGTTGATCCCATCTAGATACTCTACCCCATCTTCTCCATTTCTATGTGTCTATCTCCTAGTCTCTCTCCACGCAGACTTACTGCTTGGAGAAGTACTTGAGCTTGTCCGAGGTGTCGATGGTGTCGGCACCCTCCTCCCAGCCGGCCGGGCAGACCTCACCGTGCTCGTCGGTGAACTGGAAGGCCTTGACGACTCGGATGGTCTCCTCGACGGATCGGCCGACGGGCAGGTCGTGGATGTGCGAGGCTCGGAGAGTACCGTTGGGGTCGATGAAGAAGGTGCCTCGGAGAGCGATGCCCTCCTCCTCGAGCAAGACGCCGTAAGCCTTGGAAACGGCGTGGTTTCGGTCAGCGAGCTGGGCGTCAGCGACCGTGGCTCAGAACTGGCGGAGGGATGGCAAAGGTCCCTGCCAAGGAGAATGTGCGGACGTGGCGCGGATGACAGATGACGACACTCACGAGGGTCAGCTTGAGGTCGGGGCCGAGACCGCCCTGGTTTCGGTGAGTCTGTGACCAGGCCAAGTGGGTGAACTCGGAGTCGGTCGAGACACCAATGACCTCGGTGTTGATAGCGGCGAACTTGTCGAGGGCGGCGTTGAACGCGAGGATCTCGGTGGGGCAGACGACTGTTGGAGGAACGGATTACAGGATGTAAGAATGCGGTATGGTAAGATGAAGTGGGACCAAGTCGGGGCAAGGAAGACAGGTCAGCCATAGTTCCGCTTGGGTCTAGCAGACACTCACAGGTGAAGTCCTGTCGGAGGGAAATAAAAAGTGATCAGCTTGACTGCGCGTGAACGTGCCCAAATGAACCTACCATGGGGTAGAAGAAGAGGACGACCCTAGGCGTCAGCTGCATGCATCGCTCGGGACCTGTGAGCTCACCATTTGCCCTTGTACTGCTCAAGGTTGATCTCCTCCATCACACCGTCCTGAACGGCGGTGCCCTTGAAAAGGCTGTCTTATCAGCTCGGTACCGCGTATCTCGTCACCCCACGGCGCGCTCGCTTCGACGGCCAGCACGGCTCATGGACGCGGCGCAGACACTCACGGAGCGGGCTTCTGGATCTGGGCAGACATGTTGGTGATACTAGGTGGTTGCTGTGGATGTAGCGTAAAAGGCAAAGTGAAGGGTAAAGTATAAAAGCAAACAAGCTCGCTGGAAGATTGTGGAAAAAGTCGCCATGTCGGCCAGAAATAACGTTTGGTCAGCCGCCGCCTGTCCGTTTCATCGGGCGGTTTACCTCACAGTCCCCCTGCCTCTCCTCGGCTTCGACACCCAGTCGCCGGGCATCCAGGGCCAGACGATGCATGGATATGGCGTGGTTCCCTCGTGCTGACTACACATCTCCCAGCTCGACTCGACCCGACGTGCACCGAGGCGAGCGTCGAGAACGGGTTCACAGCTGGAAATTCATTATCGCTGAATAATCAACCAGCACCAGACACCGGCTGTCTCGGCGTTGAGCGAGAAGAGCAAGGGAACGAACGCCATTCTCGGCTCGAATCGTCATTGGACCATTTCGGCCGACGATTACGGGACGCGCCTATCCCCGCCTACGATCACCGGCATCTTCCGACATTTTCCCGGACGACTACAACACACGTCAACCGGCTCGACGCGTCCATCAGTAATGACACTTCTTAAACTCTTCTCGTAGCCTATGTATATTGGTCCAAGTTGCCTATTAGCTATCGCACGGATTCAGCCGACGCGTCTTCGCTTACGGCGCATGGCCGAGATCGCCAAAGCTGAAGCAACGGTTGCTTAAAAGGCATTGTTCAAGATCAGCCTGAACACGCAACCGAGTGGCTGCTTAGTGCTGTCCCCATCGTGCATATACACACACGCTCACATGTTGGCAGGTGTGCACGCTTGTCACGCTCAAGTAACCCAGTCCCGACGCCTACGTCCACGGCCAGATCCTCTTCGGCTTACACGCCCTTTCCAGCCAATCTCGCGTGTCCTTGTCCTGGTCCTCCTGCAATAACGGCCACAGCGCATCTTTCACGTCCTTGTTGTGGTCGTTCAGCCACTGGATCTGATCTTTGCGCATCAAAGACCAGTCGACAAGGTTGGTCATGATTGGCACCTGGAGTCAGTCCCGCGCGAGGGGGCTTGGACTCCACTCACCTGGGTCAACCTCTCCCATCCAAGCCATTGGTGACCGCCGAACTCGTATTTAGTCTTATCCGTCAGCGCTACCGATAGTCAGAAAAAGCGGAAGCCAGTCAATGACAAGCGCCGCTCCTTCATGTTGAAACTGCAAGCACAGCACTCACGTCGACGCTCTTGCAGACGAAAACGCTCTCCGTCCTGATCCCCCACTCCTTCTCCTTGTAAAAGCCCGGCTCGATACTCGTCATATGCCCTGGCTCAAAGAAGACCCCATGCGGAAAGATCGGGACTATAGTCAGTCCTGTCGCTGCCATGTAAACAACATACATTCGTGCACTGCCAAATACGAGCCTATACCGTGTCCGAGCCCGTGTCCGTAATCCAGACCATCTCTGCGTGATGAGCCACGTACAGCAAGAGTCCTCATAGAGACTCACTCGTACAGGGCCGCTTTGCCCAGCATGACCAATCGATCGGCATCGATACCTCTAGGAAAGACCGCTCGCGCCGCCGTCATGTGCGCCTGCAGCACTCTGGTGTATGCACGCTTGACATCGTCGGACGGGGTTTTGCCCAAGTACAGAGTCCGAGTGGTATCGATCGTACCGTCAAGGTATTGCCCGCCAGAGTCACTGTTCGTCAGCGCATCTCCGTTGACCTGAGGGTCCCGCTCACATCACATAAGTCGCATCTGGGTCAATACGGCTCTCGGCGCCGCGCTGAGGTGCGTAATGCGGCAGGGCTGAAGTCAGCTCGTCGAAGCACGAACGGTGCAGTCGCCCACCCCCATTCGGACCGGACGCAGAGATGTCGCCATATGCGAGCCCGCTGAGATCAGCTTCGTTCAACGTTGCACGCCGCAGCTTACGCAAAGTTCTCCTCCTGCCGCCTGAAACGCAGTAGTCCCTGCGCTGCCACCCATTCGCCAACGGGCCGGCCATCCTTGAGGATCTTTTGCTCCAGCCACGCCATCCATCGGACCATGGCTCGTCCATCCCGCAAGTATGCTCGCCGTGCTCCCTCGATCTCGGCCTTGTTCTTCACGCCCTTCGCCACGTCCACTGGACACGGCGTGAGGATGTCCACCGTGGACTGGCGTCAGTCAGTACCGCCATCTCCCAGATCGAGCCAGGCTTACCGGCTCACAAGCCTTGGCCAAAGCCCAGCTACACTCCTTCGGGGCAAACACCTTGACCGCCCATTTCTCGTTCTGCGCCCGGACCTTGCTCACGGCATTCTGGACGTATCTACCCACCTCGTCGACGCCATAGTCCCGCACTTCGACACTGTCGGCGTCGAGGAGTGTCTGAAGGTCGTTGTCAACCTTTCGCTTGTCAACGAAGACCGCGCAGTCGTCCCGAGAGAGCACGAGATATGCGTACGCGACCGGAACGTAAGGTATGTCGCCTGGACATCGGATGTTCAGCAGCCATGCGATAGCGGGCAACGTCGGCAAAACGTAGATCCAGCCCTTCTTTGCCTTTTTGTCGAGCGCGGCACGGAGCTTGGCCAGCTTCGAGGTAGTCGCCTCGCCGGAAAACTTGAGAGGATGAGGAACAATGAGCGATGTCGATCGATCCGGCAGTGATCGAACAAGGTCAATGAGGTTCTTGTCTACCGCAATGAGCTCGGTCGACGAGCTATCCAGTCGCGACTGGATCGCTTGGACTGTGCCTGAGATTCAGCCTATGATGGGCCTGACGACGCGTGTAGCTCACCATACGCAATCAACTTGGGGTCAATTCCGACCCGAGACCCGTCCTCGATTTCCTGAAATGAGCTTCGCAGCACCTTGACCCAGACATCGCTCACGTCGACAAGCGCATCCGTCCAGCCTCCCACAACATCACTCGGCCCGGTCCCGCCTCGTGAGCCCACCCGCCTGACCTCCCACCCTTCAGGCACCTGCTTCTCCGCCTGGATCCAGTAGCGCGAATCGACGAACAGAAGCGCTTTGCGCTCCTCGCTTGCAGGTATCAAGGCCGTCCCGGCTGACCCGGTGAACCTGTCGTGAGCGGAAGGACGCGAACGAGCTGGACTACAAACCCGGAGATCCAGCTTCGCCTCTCGTCCGATTCACCAATCTCCTCTGACTGGTGTTCATCCTCGCTCGGTACCACACTGACGTATAAGCCGACTGCAACACCATGTGGGTCAACCCAGACTCACTACCAGTCCACCTTGGCATCGCTGATGTGCGTTCTCAGGTCGGCCAGCCTCTTCTGCAACTCCTCCTTGCTGTCCTCCAACTTCGCAGGCGCCTTCTCGTTGTGGGATCGCGCGATCGAATCGAGGACCTCATCGTCGCGGATGGCCCTGCCGCTCAGACAGCTCATCATCGCTCAAGTCTGATACAAATGTAGGAAGCCTCGGTACCGCATCTGCTTGTTGAACGGCAAGTAACGTGCCATATGGATCACCTCCACCGCGTTCGGTCATGTCCGCCACAACCCACGTGTCAATCACGTGGTGAGCGGAGAAAGGATGACGAAAGGGGGCGGCGGCAACCGATCGTTCTGACGTCACCCCGCTTCAGGCAAAAAGGGATACGCTCCACACTCGCCAGGGAACCTGGTCTTCCGTCTTTGCTCGCACCGCCTATCCCTGGCATCTAGACCCGAACACCGCATGCGAATCCTGCCCACAGCATCCCCGGACAGCCCATCCATCCAATTGGCAAATTAAGCCTATTCGCCCTTGCTGACCGGCGGCAGTGTCGATCGGCCTCCCGGTCATCGAGGGTCCTGACTGCGGGAATGCGCGGTCGCCGAGTACGCCGAGTCTGTGCGCACGCAGTGGAGCGGTCCCCCAACCAGGCACCCAACTTAGGCGGTGACGATCCCCTCTTGAGCTCTCGAGAGAAAGCGATGGAACCGAGGCGATGACGGTGTGACGTTGCACTGCCCACTCGTATTGTAGGTGTACACGACTCTTTTGCCGTATCCCGCTATATAGCTCGATCGCCACTGCCGAGCCCTCTTCTTCTTTCAACCTTCACCATCAACAGTCTTTTTTTCTTTACGACTCGATCATTTAGATCTCGTGTACAATATGTTGCGAACCGCCGCCGCCGCTACCCTCCTCGCTGGAACCGCCTTTGCTCAGCTGTCGTCACCCGTGGCGCTTGGGCAGCAAGTCCTGCAACTGTGAGTACATCCACCAAGCGCAGTCACGGACAAATCCCTGACCCGCAGCCTGTCGCCGCAGTGCCAACAGACCGTCGTCGGCCTGTTCAACTCGTCAGGCGAGGCGTACCAATGTCTCCACATCGACGCGCTCATCCCCGCGCTCGTCACGAACGGCTCCCTCATCGGCCCCGTTGACGACTATCTCTCCGCGGTGTGCTACAACGAGCCATGCTCCTCGTCGACGTTCAACCAGACTGTCAACGCTATCCTTTCTGGCTGCTCGAACGAGCTCAACGCCTACGGCATCAGCAACGACACGGTCCTGCAATACGCGCAGTACGACTACTACCTCCTGGCGCGCAACATCGCCTGTCTGAAGACCGAAGACCCCGTTTATCCGCCCAACGCTACGATCGCTGCCAACGACACCTCGTACAACACCACGAACGGCACCTTCTGTGTGACCGAACTCGCGACCGACCTGTCCGCATACCTCGGCGTGAACTTGACCAACTCGTACGTGGACACGGCCGTGCTCGGCGGAAACTACTCGACCCTGCAAGCCATCGAGGCCATCCCGCCCACGGCGCTCTGCAACGACTGCATCTTCGCTGCGGTCGAGTTGATCAACGAGGAGTTCCCCGCTTTCGGCAACATCACTGTCAACACCACCACCAACGCTACCATCGACAGCTACCTCAATGCCACCTGCGCAGGCACCGGGTACAATGTGACTAACGACGGCGAGCTCCCCGACTCGATCGTCGAGTCTGCCGTGAACGACACGTCGGCGCTCAACGCGACCACGACCTCGAACGCGACTTCCGCCGTGCTCCCGACTGCTTCCGCCTCTGGCATCGCCAGTAGCGCCTCGAGCCAGGCCGCCCGCCTCACCCAATTGCCCACCCCCTCCTC
>JAHXHD010001323.1:0-40664 GCA_019857685.1 Papiliotrema terrestris | reverse complement strand
GGTTGGGAGAGAGCTTGCAAGGCGCGGCAGGGGTAAAATCTGCGACAGCGTGCGTCGTCGTTGTCTCCCCGTTACACCGGGGCGTCGGCGTCGGCAGCAGCGGAGGCGGGGATGCCCTCCTTCCGCGGCAATGGTGGTGTAACGGGGTGGAGGGGACTGCACGTGCAGTGTAGCGCAGGTGCCTTGTCTGGCCCACGACAGAGCAAGGATTTGCGAGCGTAATCGAAGAGAGAGCCCTGAACAAGGAAGGGTCGGTCTGATGTGGATGACGGTGAGATGCGGTGCACCGGCCCCGTCCACGTCCACGCTATGCGCTGATTGACGTGCGTGTGGGTGTCTTTCTCGGATGCGGGACTCAGGGTGGAGGCGTACCACAGCGGATAGATAGAGGATCACCACTCACGGGACATGCTTGGCTTGTTGGTCTATCGAATGATGTGATCGAGAGGTGAAGAGCGGATGTGTGAAGGGCGTATGGAAGTTGAACGCGGGGCGGTCGAGTGAAAGGATCCGGATCAAAATTGGCCGGGGCGGGTCACGAGACGAGCGTGTGTGGGAGCCGAGTTGGCGTGAGTGGGTGGGGGCTGTGTGATCCGCAGTCGGAAATGTCCGGGCAAGGCGATGGGTTCTCTACAAGCACAGATATATTCAAAACAAGCAACTTTCGTAGTGCAGCGACTCTGTTGAGCGATCAAGAGATTGTCGATAGGGTGGAATTAAGGGTTGATGACGAAAACAGTGAACACAGCGGGGTGTAACGGTGGTGTGACAATCTGTCAAAGGATCATCTCCCCTAGTACCGAGACGTTTGGGGGGGCCGGGGGCTGGGGTGGTGAAAAAGACTTGGCGCTGCTGCCCGTCCTGATTTGGTCGTGGGCAGGTCGGGTAAGCAGGCTGGCTCGAACAGTCTCTGCGAACGGGAGACAGCTGACGAGGTCTGCCAGGTGTCGTACACCCCGCGATGTCTCATGAGATCCCCCTGATCCGCCCTGCGGCCCGAAGTTGCCCAGAACGGCATTTTCCATGACGCCCCATCCAATTGACGCAGATCACCCGGCGATGAACGCACGCTCTGGTCGTCGATCCTCCCTTGCATTCTGCATTTTCGCAGGGAGGCTGTCCGTCTGCACACTGGGTCCTGTCGACAGACACTAGCGAGAGCCTGGACACACTGCTGAAATAGAAGCGAGAGCACATGGCGGCTCCACCGTTACAAGACGACCCCGCCGGGTGGTTGGCGGAGGGCGCCGAACAGACAACGAGGCGACGAAGCGACGAGGGCTATGACGCAGCAGCACCCTGGCGTGGAAAAATGCGATGCAGCAGCGCCGGCTTGACCGAGCCAGGACAGTACCATGGCAGCGCGGCGTCATGCGATGCAACGTGTCGCGCTGCAGGGAATAGTGTGAAACGGCACCGCTGTGGAGTCGCGTTTCATCATGAACAGCAGCGAAGCTTCAACATCGTGTTCCCGCATAATAGCGCGCATAGGTGCCGGTCATCACTTCCCCAAACGAGAACCCTCAAACGGACCAGCGATGACTGACTACGTTAACTGTCGTCCAGCCCGGCATTGAACTAGCGCCGGAATGGTCCAATGCGCACAGAGTTCGCCCTAGACACGATGTGCAGCGGTCGCTGACTCGCCCCGCAAGGAAGCGCTCAACACGCATGCTAAAGGCAGTTCTTTCCTCTCTGGCTGCCGGTCACGCCCAGAGGTGGTGGAGTCACTGCGCCTCAGCTACCAATTTTGCGCGCGTGCAAACATGCATGAGGGACTCTGCCCGAACGGCACTCGGTCGCCGAAAAGGTCGCCGACGCGAACGCAGTGTGTACACCTCGGCCCATCACCTTTGTTGGACCCTAATGTATTTTGACGAGCACGAGGTACAAGTGCGCTCACATTTCTTGTGCAACAGCATATGTATCTCTTCGCTGCCAGGCGGACTAGGATATCCCCTACACCGATCACGCGGCGTGATTCGCGGCCTGTGGGAAGGCAGGGCCGCTGACCAAGCTTTCCTTCCACTATTTTTGATCTCTACTCACAGCTCAAACATCATGCTCAACCCGTTCGTTCCCTCGCCGCAGCAGGACTCCTCGTCTTGCCTTCCGCGATCCTCGCGGCGCCAGCGGTCGCGCCACAGGTCGGGGATATCAATTCCCGAGACACGCCCGTCAAGTTCACCAACGCTTTCCCAGGGTACTTCTGCGCCAAAAGCTGACAGACGCTGTGCTGTGGCAAGGCGGGAGTGGGACATACGCGTGAACACTACACTTCACTACGCGGGGCATGACGAGGCGGACAACAAGGTATCGTGCGGAGGAAAACTGGTGCCGCTCCGAGCCATCGCTTCCCCACGCGCAAGACCTTCGTGGAGGGCATGGCGCCCCCTACAGTCCAAGGGCAAGCTGAACTAACGGAAGGTGACACAGCTGGTGAGCGACTGGCCAGACCGGCGATACGAGTTCGGGTTCGGGCGGGTTGGGAGCGAGTTTCTCCCAGGGTCCACCTAGTACGTGTCTTTTGTCTGGAAGAGCGAATGCTGGGTCGGGACTGCTCATCAAAGAACGTTCATCGTCTCTGGTGTCAGTGACCTCTCTTCGGCAGTATCGACCGAAGCATTCCCGGTCCAGAAATGTTAGGGCAGAGCTCGGCAATCGTCCTAGAAGTCAACGACCCAGACTATGACCATACACCATATCACGTCCCTTATGTTAGAACGCTGCCTTGTTTCCTTCCGTCATGAGCCCCCATTGGTAACCCACAGAATTTGTCACGCATTGTAGATTAACACTCATGATGCACTTGGGCAATTGTCGTGGCCGCTGCACAATCTCTATCCCTCCCGCGCCCAGTCTATCATCCCGCAAGCAACCTTTCCACCCAGATGAGGTTTTGATAGTCTACACCCCCGATCCGGACCCACGGCATCACCGATCTCCAAGCTTGACACGGAGTGGACTCAGAGGACTTCTGCTTTCCGTACCGTAAGCGGTCCAAGCAGATGCCCAAACTTCGCCACCAACCCCACGCCACTGAACACGGGTACCGGCGCCGATGGAGAACGCTCCCTAGCTCATAACCGCCCACCCATGTCAGTCGAGCGTGCCATGCAACAAAGGTATGTCATGTCACCGTGCCGAGTACATCGGAAGGTCACGGTGACAATGCATCGCCCACACAGCCTCACACGGGGCGGCGGTCGCCGCCATGGGCTCGCGTAGCGGACGATCCCGAAGCCGCTCAAGCCCGTTTTCTAGCACGATCAGTCATCGACGACCACCGTCTACCGCGACGCCAACGCACACCGCTTATCCCTTCACACCGCATACAGGCGTCACCCGCTTCCGCAACGAGCACCATGTCGGCCGCGCCATCGTCCTCCTCCTCCTCCTCCTCGACCCCGTCATCGACGCCCTCATCGTCCCGACCACCGTCCACACAAGCCTCATCGCCCTCCACCCCGGGCTCATCCTCCGGCTCGAGGTCCGCCTCGCCACCCATTTCTAACCCCGTCAACTCCCTACTCCCGCCAGTGCTTCCGCCAACCACGCAAACGTTCGCGGCTGAGCTGGACCCATATGCCGAGCATCGTGCGATCTACGCACAGCAGAACCCGCCGAGCGCCATCCCGGAAAAGTGCTTGACGTTCTGCAGCCAGCGCGCCGACGCGCCCCCACTCTGCCGGATGTTCTGCCTCAGGAAGCGGCAGGCGGTCAAGTCTCAGCGGGAGGAAATTGCGCGACTGCGGCCGCCGAAGATACGAGAGGCGAATTCGCATGCGACGGGAGCTGCGGGCGGGATTGGCGCGGTGACGGCGGTTGATACTCTTCTAATACCCCCGCCGGGCTCGGCTGTCCAGTCCAGCTCGAGTTCTGGCTGGGGCGCCGGGGCGAGCGGCTCGCGCACCAATGCGGACAGCCAGCGCTCGTGGTTTGCGGGCTTGGGCACGTCGCCTTTCGACGCGCTCAAGCGCACCCTCGACCCTTATTCATTCGTGTATGTGCGCGGGACGCCTGACGGAGTCGTGGGACGGTACATGGAGGAGATGGAGTACGATGATGGGGCATATGACTTTGGGGTCGTCTCGCGCGGGGCGGGCAAGGCATTGGCCAGGCGGAGAGAGGAGAACCAGTGGGAATGGCTCGATTGGGGCGATCACGGGTGAGCCGACCACACTGGTACAGACGGGCAAAGCTGGAACTGATCGACAGCGCGCTGTTCTACCTCCCCCTCACGTCGGTCTTCTATCCCATCATCGCGATACCGCAAACGCTCAAGACGGTCTTCGCGCCCTCGATCGAGCTGTTGTCGCGGTATAAGGATTCATTCACCGATGGAACGCAGCGACTGAACTACAAGGCGTTCAAAGAGGAGATGGCGGATGGAGGCGCGGTGAAGATGATAGAGAAGTTTGACAAGTACCTGGCGGAGCGGACGAAGGAGCTCAAGGCTTTGCGGGAGAAAGAAAAGGAGGAGCGGGAGAGCAAGATGAGTAAGATGACGAAGGTGGGGGACGAGAACAAGGAGTGAACGGGACGACATAGGTCGTCAGGTCAGAAGTCGGAGCTTTGGAGAGGGGTTCATGGGATCGTCCACGCCGGGACGAGATTGTAGTCTGTGACATCGTGTGTCGTACATCGGTAGACGACCGAGGAGCATCGCAACATGTATCTTAGACTCATATTTCGCCTGCCCCCGTCTGAGCATCTGCATGTTTGCACGATGTAGATGCGTGCCATCCCGCCGGCCCCGAAGCATATTGATCGGGACGAACGGCCAGGCGCCAGGTGTGATCGATCGCCACATGACGTTGTTGAAGCGAGTTGGTTGTGGGTTAATAGAATGAATTGAATGATTTGGTGAGCCGAGCGAGCCGGTCCAGCCTGGTCCTCCATTTTCACACACCTGCCCCTCCCCTCCCCATCGCTCTTCTTGGTCTCGTCGACAGCGGTCACCCCTCCTCTCGCCAACAGCATCCAATACCGACGACAGCATACCTTGCAGCCCCCCGCGGAGTCCGCGTACCCGTATACCTAGATATCTTGCATCACCGCTTGTGCCTCTGTGCCCTTTGATCCCGGTGCTGGACCCACGACCTGAACGACGACTTGGACGACCTACGAGTGACTGCGTGCCCGTGCCCGACCATACCCGGGTCACTTATTACGACGTGCCCGGTGAGCGTGCATACGAGAGCGACCCACCTTGCTCGGTGAGTCACGCTGGAGCCGCGTCGCACGCCAGCAGGAGCAGGTGGAACAGAATCAGGATCAGGCCGCTTGCCGAGATCAAGCTGAATCAATTACGCTTACCGCGATTGATGATGCAAGCTGGGCACGCTGCCGGGAGCTTAGCTGGCGACTTAGCTTGACGGGATCTCGCGTGTGCACTCGATTCCCCGCTCTGTCTCTCCACGCCCCATCGTCGTGCATCCCCCAGAGTCCCGTGCAGCGTGCAGGTCGCGAACTCGTCGGAGGGTATAAATGCTGACGGATAGGTTTCCCAGCATTTCACGACATATCCTCAACCGGATCTGTTCGATACCACTGTCACATACCCCTGTCCTCGCGTGTGACCACCACCTCGCGCAGCAGCATCAGACGGACACGGCTCACCTTCCCTTCTGTTCATATCACCCGTGACGAAAACCACCGGAGACAATATGGACTTGTACACCACCTCCTTCAGTTATCCCCGGCCTACGCCCCGGACCACTGCCTCCCCTCATGCCGCCTCCAACCTGAACCTGCCCGGCTCCGCCAGCCTCACCTCAATCCCCTTGCCAAATGTCACGACGGCCACCGCGCCACAGCGCAAACCCACCTCGTCTGCTCCGAGCTCGACCGCGGCGCAGGCAGAACAGGACTGGGAAGCAGTACAGAAGCTCGCTCTGGACGTGACGTCCCGAGAGGGGTGCCTCGTCACTGTCACGCGCGAGTCGACCGACTCAGCCGCGCATGGCTCGTCCAGCGACGAAGCCGCCACGGGGGGCGAGACCACCGTGTGGAACTTCCACCTCTCAGGGGGATACCAGTCCGTCATGGCGGCTCGGGGCGCCGTGCTGCGCGAGCTGCCGAGGGACAATCGGACGGTCATCAAGGTGGCACGGACGGATATGCTCGAGTCGCCCCTCGCTCCGACCAGTGCGCTCAAGGCGGACGTACAGCGCAGACTGGACGACATCGCCGCCGACAGCAAGGCGTTCATCGCGGTCCTAAACCCAGACAACGCTAATGGAACCGCGGCGAATGCGGCCCCGGGCGCAGTGCTCGGTACGGCGGACGGCAAAGGCATCGGGCACCACAGGCAACCGAGTGTCTCATCTCCTGCGCAGGTCAACGGCGACCCAATGCCGGCGACGACCGAGGATGGAAGTACGGCCGGAGTTGACGATAACACGGTTTCCACCGCCGAGACGACCGAGTCGAGCCAGGTCAAGACGCCCGAGCCGCAGTTGACGGGCAATGGCTCCGGGTCCGGTCCGGGATCCGCGCCCACTGCGACGCAAGTCACATATGGATTGGAGACGGAGAGGTTGTGCGATTTGGTCATCACGGGCGGGATCGAGAGCGTCGAGATTGCGAAAGTCAGACTGCTGGTTATGCTGGATGAGCTGGTACGTGTCGCTATGTCTCTCCTAGTTCAGGACGCCATGCTGACGGGCAGAGTGGGCTACACGCCGAGATATGCGATATCGATTACAAGCTGCAGAACATCATTGCCTCGCGGAAACGATCCGTCATCCAGTCGATCCAGGAAGAGACTGCCACGAACATTTACTTCCCCACTCCGCTCGTGGGCGTCTTCAACCCGCCGCAGCCTGGCGCAAACCCATCCGGCTACCGCAGTCTCGGTATGGGTCCCATCAGCGTACAGCCCACCGGAAACATGGGGATGCAGCAGATGCACGGCTTGAGCAGCATGGGCATGGGCGGCGGTCACGGCGGCAATGTGGGCATGGGAGGGATGAACGGCGCTGGCAACGGGGGATATGGTCACGGATACGGCCACGGTCCCGGACACGGACACCATCAGCAACATCGCAACCAGGCGCCGGTGTATAACCCACATCAGCACGTTCAATACCCGTACCAGCCTCAGCCGCTTGATATCAACCCGCAAACGACGCGCGGCATGCCGTACACCGGTCCAGGTGTACATCACTACGCGCCCGGGCCGAGCCCCATGAACGGCATGGCGCCTCCGCCTCACCATGGAGGACCGATGTCGGTGAATCATACAGGCATGACGCAGATGTCTTCCGCCGCGACGGGCTTCCAGACGCGGGGAATGACCAGTCCCATGCCGATGTCGCCCTCGCCGATGCTGCACGGACAACATGGCCACGGGCAGAACTTCGGTATGCACCAGCATCAGCAGCACCACGGACCGGTGCCGCATCATATGCACCAGAACCACGCGCAGATGGGTCATCCTGGAGGCCCGGGCCATATGGGCGGACCAGGCATGGGCATGGGCCCGAACATGGGCATGAACATGCCGTACCAGGGTCAGACGCACATGCACGTCGGGCTTGGCGCTGGGCCGATGGGCGCGCAGAATGGAATGGGTATGGGCATGGGTGGAGGCGGGCACGGTCACGGGCACGGGCAGGGTCAGATGGGCGGAGGAATGGGCGGGGTGGGACAGTATGGCTCGGGACCGCACCCTGGTCTGAGTGTGCACAGTGGCGAGCAGGGCGCTTTGGGCAAGTCCAGCTCGGTCTGGATCACCGGCGAGTTCTTTGGCGTGCAGCGTGCGCGAGATATGCTCTTAAATGTCGCCGTGCAGAAGGTGAGCAGGGCCTTGCTCAGATGGTCACGTAGACGCGCTGACGCCCAGAGCAAGCTGGTCATCTCGCGGGATACCGCGATCCTCCCGAGAAAGCTCGACTGGCTGCTCACGGAACGGATCGAGGAGTTCAAGACGATTATGAGCGATAATGGGACGTATGTCCAGGTGCCCGCGGTCGGTTCGCAGGCGAGCTTGATCACTGTGTTCGGAGACCATCGGGTCAATATCGAGCGGACCATCAGGAGCATCATGTCTCTGGTGAGTCACGATGAGATGGGTCAACGAGGGCTAACGTGCAGGCCTGCCAGTTCTACGTCGCCTCGTTCTGGCTCCTTCCGATCTCGTTCGACGTGCTCATGCCTTCCGCCAACCTCAACCCGGCCCAGATGCAGCCGATCCTCAAGAACATCGCGCACGCGACTGGCGCGGAGGTCGTCTTCAAGAGCAATTGCTTCGAGATGCACGGCCTGGAGCAAGAGGTGCGGGCGGCGGTGATGATGGTCCTCGAGCTCGAGGTGATCCAGGTGAGCACTGATGCGGCCTGATAATCTCGACCCGGGCTGACCCCAGAACTTCCACCACGAGATCCGGTTCCAGATCGAACTGGCCAACGAGCACCGCGAGTTCATTTCGGGCAAGAAGAACGGAAAGATTAACAAGATCATGAAGCTCGCGGGCGTGAAAATCAAGTTCGAGACGTTCAACGACTACAACTTCCTCATGGATATCTCGGGGTCCGACATGGGCGCTCTCCAGGGCCTCAGCATGCTTCAGGAAGAGCTGCCCGCCGAGATCTCGTTCCACGTCCCGGAGTCGTACCACAAACGGATCATCGGCGTGGGCGGGAAGAACATCCAGCGAATCATGAAGCTCTATGGCGTTTACGTCAAGTTCTCGAATGCCGAGGAATTTGCAGCGCTGGGAGGGTATCTCGATAACGAGGACAACGTCGTGGCGAGGACGCCGGCGAAGAACGCCATCAACCTCGAGAGCCTCAAACAGAGCGTCATGGAGATGGTCAACCCGAAGGTGGGTCAAGCCCACACATGATTAGTTGGGCTGACGCACAGGACAAGGACTACACGGTCGAATCGGTGTCGATCCCGAGACGGTACCACCGGACCCTGCTCGGTGAGAAGAGCATCTTCATCCATGACATCGAGGGCAAGACGAATTCGATGGTGCGCTTCCCGTACAAGGAGTCGGCGAGCGACATCGTCACCATTTTCGGACCGGAGTCACAGGTCCACATTGCTGCGGCCATGCTTCTGGTATGCCTCGCAATGGCAGTCATATCATAGTTGCGGTGCTGACTGGCAGGAACACGTTCCGTTCGAGGCAGACCTGCACGTGCCGCCCAACCCCGAGCTCACCAGGCTCGTAACGTCCACAGAGTTCGTGGTCTTCGCCGAGAAGGTCAAGCGGGACCACCAGATCGCCATCGTCCCGTCGGCAAAGTTCGGGCAAGGCGACGAAGCGATCTTCAAGTTCCGGTGCCAGCGCAGCAACATCGACTTCCTTGGCACGGCTCGTGACTCGCTCGAGGAGTTCTTGAACCAGCACGGCGTACAGATCTACCCCTCGAATGCGCAAAAGCGGGTCGATACGTTTACGGACGCATTCACGCACTTCAACAGCAAATTGCTCGCTACGAGCGCGGCGGCCGCGGCGGTCGAGAGCGAGACGGACACTGTCGTCGAGCGGCGGCAGCGACCAGCGACGATCACTGCGGATGTGAAGGCGCTGTTCAACGGCGGGGCGCATGGACACGCACACTCGACGGTGAGCTCGTCCTTCCGCTCCGTGGACGACTCGCTCGGCTTCGCCGGTCCGCTTTCGTACCATGACCCCCGGCGCAGTGGAGATTTCTGGCCGAACCCGCCCGGACAGCAGCCCGCCCGCACCGATGCCGGCGACATATCGAAGGGCGATTCGGACCCGAGTCTCCAGGACCGCGTGCGCTCGTCCCAGCACGGCACGTCGCATGGCCTCCGGACGCAGTCGCTCGATATCAAGTCCATCCAGTTCTCGAGGGGTCTGACGGCGTCGGCGTTCGGACCGGTCCCGCCCTCGCCCGGCTCGGGGAGCCCGCATACCGCCACGGCGCAGTACTTCCCGGGCCAGCACCAGCACCAGCTCAGGCCCAACGTCACGGGCCGCGGGCCGCATGGGGCTTATGAGTTGTCGCATGATGCTGTGGATTCTGTCACGCAGGGTACGTCCGGCGCACTGCTGCTGGAGAATAGCAGAGGGATGTGAGACTGATCGATAGGTCTGGCAAACGTCTCGGTCAACTCGCAACAGTAGTCACTGCGCGAGAGAGACTCGATCGTCTCGACGTCTCGATCGTCAAACTACGAGCAACGACCTCGTGCCCCTCGGGGGCCGAGAAGCTGTACCCCTCTTCGTCCTCCCTTCCTAGCCACCATTCTAGCCACCATTCGACCTTTGCAACGCTCATGACGAGTATACCCACCATAATGCCTATCTCCCTCATTTTGATTCCACCGGCACAACCTTTGCTCGTGCCTCTGCCATGTTCTTTCAGGTTTTACATCGCCACATCACCACATACATTCCCCACATCCACCTCGCACCGCCATTGCGAAGTCGCTCTGCATCGTCATGGTGTCGCTCACTGAGCGGCGTCGTGCTTCGCCCCTTCACGTCTATGCCTTGCATCATTTTACGCTTCTTCTGACTGTTCATAGGACAATATGCATGTGTCATCCTCGTCTCTGATGATGGCGGGAATCAGTCTAATGGCCGAAGCTAGCAGTCGTAATGGGATGGTTCGGCGGGTGATACATCTTGCGTCATCAAGCCGACGCTTCCACGTGGCGCGATTGGGTAATAAACGTAATGCGGGCGTTGAAACCAAAGGGATGGGTCCCGGGGCTAATGACGCGTCTGCCCGCAGGGGAATGGGATCGATTCGCCACTCGATCCCCCCCTCGGGCTAGTCATGATATAGTTGCGCGCTAAAGTCCACTTGGGAACCAGCATTTCCCGTCAGCTTCACACCGCCTTGCTCGGCTAAGCCTGTCTACATCACTCTCCCCATCACTCCATCCCCCGACTCAAGCAGCCATGTACACGACTCCCCCACGATGGAACGCGAACACGTCGTACCCCGTCGGCGCGGTTGTATGGCACAGCGGGTGTTATTGGCGGTGCGAGCGCGAACATATGAGCGGAGATGCGGAAGGACCGAGCGCTGGTGCAGGTGGAGCGGTGAGTTGCTGATCCGTCGATCGGGGTGGATTTTCTGCACGCTAGTCAAACGCAGACCCTGCGTGTGTAGTGCGGGATATCAGAGGCAATCGTAGTTGAGCAAAGAGGAGCGGAGAGGGTACTGGAGGGATCTTCGTTGTGTGAGGTGGCGGAGCTTTTTTGATGGATGTTATATGGAGAGGCCGGATCCCCGAGTCTTGGTCTTCCATTCCCACGGAAGCCTCTTGCCCACGACATAGCCCACAGACATACACGACAGCTGCTCCCTCACGAATCAAGGCTGACCTATAGCCAAACGACCAAAGCGACATCTGGGTACCTGTATCGACAACTCAACCCCCGATTGATCTCTTGGACCGCACAGTTCCTCCGCCCTCATACGCACCATTCCCCTCCCGAGGCCCAGCGCCTTCATCTCCTCATATCCCCAACTCGACGTCGAACCCTCCGGGATATACCGACCCGACGGCCTCGCGCAGTCGCAGCCCGCCGGCGTCCGCCTCGGCCACCATCAACGCCGTGACGAGCCTCTTCTCCAGTATGTTTGACCGTGAGAAGCACGGCGAGAAGGCCTCACCGGCGACATCGACCACGTCGACCGAACGCTCCACGCCGTCCTCGGACGGCACTGTCACGCAGGAGTACGGCCGTGATGAGAAGCGCGGGTGGGGACAGACGGCCGAGATGATTTCGGACAAGGCGGCAGAGAGTCTCCGATACGTTACGATCCAGAAGGAGAGGCATGACAGCCACGATATCGATGCGCTGAGGCATGAGCTGAGGGGCAAGAAGGTCTGGCGCGTGGGTGGCGTGGGCATGTGGGCGTACGAGAGGGATGATGATTGGGAGGAGCAGAAGAAGCAGGTGTGGATGAAATGGGGCCAGGAGGGCGAGGGCAAGGATGCGTGGTTGAGAGCTGCGCGGGCGAGGACGGACGACTATAAGAAGGGTACGTGCTCCCGCTCCCTGACGGAGGACCCTGTGCGGGTGGGTGCTTATCCCAGAATCGTATGGCGTCAAGCCGTTGCTCATGTGGAAGCTGGTCGAACGAGGCGGTAATCTGCCCGACGATGCCCTGCCTATCGGCCACGAAGCCAACGGCGCGTTCTTGTACGCGTGCAGAGCATGGTGGGAAGGCGGCCTGCAGCTCGGCAAGTGAGTCAACTCGCAGCGGATCTCGGTGGTGCCCTATGAGCGTGACACAGCTTACATCAGAGCCGGGGCGCATCTCGTCAACAACGCCTCTATCTCGTATGGCGGGTCGGAGATCACGCTAGATATCTACGAAGTCTTGTGTGGCCCGTCGGACCCGACGGTCTTGCAATGGAGGAGCTATACGCACGGCGACAAGGCGACGGTGGACGGATGGCAGCCGGTCGAGGGTGGGCGAGAAAAAGATGGGATGCCCATCTTCATCGCCAAGGGCGACTACGAGAGGTGAGTTACACTGCTCGGGTGTCTGCGAGCCGAGGCTGACGTATAGTGGTGTGCATCCAGGCAGTACGTTGATCAGTACCGCTAAGAACGTCGATTCCGAGCTGACGTCAGAATGCCTTATCAACGACGACCACGCCTGTATCGGCTGGGGCGGCGGAGAACTCTGGGTACGACCGTTCCAGGTCCTCGCGTACTGCTCGCCCAACCGTCGATGATCCGTCAACCATCTCTGCCTCGCTTCGTCAGTCGCTCCGGCGACGTCCCTGCTTTCACGACCCATATATGACCGGACCACTCGTCGCACTTGTCCCCGACATCGCATAATGACTGTATCGATATATACGCATCTGTCCCGGTTTCCGATATACGTCAGCCCGTCAACGATCCGCCATCGCGCGCCGTGGCGGTCCTGAACCTGTTTCCGTGCCGTACAATATTACCGCCCATGGATACACGCACCAAGGGCATATTGTCCCGAGAGGAGGGAGGAAGAGGATGTTAAGAAGAAGGAAGGAAGGCGGACTTGATATATATGTCTGTTGAGATGCAACATACATACACGTTCACAGCAGCAATGACGCACAGCAAAATGGTATCGACCGCATGGTACATGCCGGCTCATCCCCTTCAGATTTCTCGACATGACAGCCCCAAGCAGCCAACAGTCATTCGCTGTGCAAACGCCCTCGTACGCAGGGTGACGATATTCTCACCAGCGATCGCATCTATGTGTCCTGACTACGGTGTTGGGGCCACCGGAAAATAGAATCTAATCGTGGGCAAGTTTCTCCGCATCCACACGCTCATTCCGCCTCAGACGCCCAAGGATTTGGACAAGCTCCCTCCTCGACTCGATCAGGGGCCACTGGGGTGAGCTAGACCTTCGATGTGCGACCCTTGCAGCTCACGAAGATGATCAACAGCGTCGTGACGAAGACGAACGTGGCGGCCGCCACGCATTGCAGGATGAACAACCCTCGTGGGTAGATGACGGCTGTGCCGGCAAGGGGCGCCGGAATCAGGACGACTGATCCCTCAGCACAAGCGTCGCGCATGGTCATCCCCGGGACCAGCCGGGTAACTCACGGATGACTAGCAAGATCGCGCCAGTGATAATCCTGAATTTGGTCTGGCTCTTCTCGAGCTTCTCCACGCCCTCGGCGTATTCAGCATCAGCCAAAGCCGTCCTTCCTCCACCCTCTACTTTCGTCAGGGCCGAATCGAAAGGCGGTATCGGGGCGGACGGGGCAGCTCCCTGCTCCTTGTCCTCAGTCTCGCCAGAGCTGCTCGGGTCCGTTGTGCCAGCATGCACACCAAGCGAGCCGATCGCCCGCGTCAACGCAAAGTCAAAGTCCGCGGGCCGGACGAGCGATACACCGATCGAGACCAGCGCGCCGGTCCCTAGTGCAGAGAGCGATCCAGCAAGGATGGCCTTGCTCGCGGTCAAAGTTGTAATCGTAATGGCGCCTTCCACCGTCTGCGCAGTGACCAGCCACCCAACGAAGCCCATGATCAGTCCGCCGAGGACTCCCGCAATCGCGCCAGCCTTGTTAAGCCGTTTCCAACACATGAGCAGCCCGATCGGGAAGACACTGCCGGACGTGCACACCGCCATGAAGTAGAATAGGAAATTCAGGTCGAGGCCGATATGTGCGAAGACGGTGTTGATCGCCGCCATGAAGACTGCCCACAGGATGACCACTGACGATCAGCGGGACTTGTGTGTGGCTGAGTACTGGCAAGACTTGCCGGCGTGGTTCACCCGCATCATCTGGACGTTGGTAGCGGTCTTGTTGAAGTATTCTCTATACACATCGTACGACGCGATGGTGGAGACGGCGACGAGCTGCGCCGAGAAGGCTGATGTCGTGGCCATGAAGGCGATGATGGCGTACATGGCAGGACCAGCTTTCCCCAGGATTGTGACACTCGCGTAAGGCCCGGCCAGTCCACTGAGCGTCAACAAAGATGTCAGATGGGGAAGCTTTCTGCACATACGCCCCGATCTCAGCAAGGCTCAGCCCATTCGGGTACGTCGGGAAAGAGGGGTCCGACTCCAGGGCACGCGCAGCCAGACCCATCGAGGACCCAATGCCGAAGGCCGCCGCGAAGAAGAAGAAGCCCGCAAAGATGAACGCTTTGCTAGTACCTGCTGGCCGTGCCGCAATGCTCCGCTGCCAGTACGATTGGTCGCAGAAGGACAGGCCGAAGAACGACGTCGCGGCGGTGATGGCGTAGTCTAGGCGTGAGAATGGCTCACCGACATGCGTGTTGCCACTCACACATGCCGCCTTCGCTGCGGAAAGAGAGGTAGGAGTTGTGCCCATTGCCAACGGCTGGGACAGCCTGGTAGTGATCAGAACGGTCCCACAAAAGGCAGGCGTCAAGGACCCACCTCCGAGGCGTCTTGAAGCAGCTCGTACAGTTTTCCGGGCGAGCCAACCGTGTCGCCCCGTGTGTACGTGGCCAGGACGAGCACCAGAAGACAGGTGTATAGGATACAGCAATGAAGGTAATCGGCAACAAACGTCGCTCGCAGTCCGCCTGTGAGCACTACACATAAGCTCGGAGGTCCGCCAAAATCTGGGCACACTTACCGTAGAGCACAATCACGAGCGGCAAGAGCCACACACCAGCAATGGTGCTGATTCCGGTCATGCCCGCGATGACGCCCGCCCCGCCCGTCAGGATCTCGCTCCCGACGACGAAGTTGGCCACCACAGCCGCAAACATATACGCCAGGTGGCCGGATTTGCCGAAACGGACTTTGGCCACCTGCAAGTATCTCCCATTAGCGCGGGATCTCACAGAATTCGGACACTATGTATACGCACGTTGAGGCGCCCCCAGCGTTGACTTTCACCTTGGACGAGATGAACGCAAAAGCGGCGATCTCGACGAAGCCGCCCATACCGAACCACCATGGTATGGACACGCCATACAAGTAGGTGAGTGTCCCTGTCTGGAGGAACAAGGCCGCCCAAACCCAAGCAGACGTGATCCCCACAGAGAGCATCCCGGTCTTCACGGACCGCGAGGCCGAGGAAAACTCCTCGATCTTGGTAGGATCGTACTGTGTGTATCGGCGTTGGATCCACGTGATGCCGTTCATGACCACCACGAAGAACGCTCCGCCGGCCAAAACTACCGTCAGTAGGGTGAGCGCGACCAGGGGCCAATGGGCCGTTCTCCGCTCCATCGACCAGGCCCAAGGCCGACTTACTGGTGGCATAACCTGCGCTTTGCGGCAAGAGAGACATGATCCCTGATGTTTGGTTCTTCGCCCCCACTTATCGTTCTGGCATATATAAGCTCATCCTGAGAAAAGAGCGTTTCAAAGTCGTGCTAATTACCCGAATGCCTCTTCGGTCTTCCGAGCCCGAACATTAGAGGGCTAAGCCATTGTCCCGACCGAATCGCGAGCGATGGCGTAAGTTTTGCCACCGGCCCTCCGTCGACATTGCGGACGATTGCGCGATCCGGGGCTCGGATTTGACACGGTGTATAAGTGTCGCGATAACATCAGGAAATGTCGATTGTGTGCCTCATTGAATGCATGCTTATCATGTGCAAGCCGACAATGGTGACGCCTCGGTGTTCCGACGTTTCCGTTTCACAGACTGTCGCTTCACTGTATTTTTCTTGCGACATCCACCATGGCGGACTCTGCCAACGATGTGTCAGGCAGAGGCGACCCGAGCGCCCTGCGCTGGAAGATGGCTGTGGCATGCGACATATGTCGCAAGCGCAAGGCGAGTGATGTCTGGCGAGATCTCGGCCGGAAGCAGAGCTGAACAACACAGGTCAAGTGCGACGGCGAGAGGCCTTGTCTCCGATGCCGGAAGAATGAGGTTCCGTGCACGTTCTCCACTCCGTTGGTGCCCTTGCCGACGTGCGGGGCAATGACTGAAGAGCAGGAGACACCTGATGAAGAAAAAGGCCCTGGACCGGTCAGTGCCGCCGCGCGTCCCGCGGACCGAGTCTGACTCTGTAGAACGAGGCAGAACAAGCACCAGTTGGCGTCACACGCAGCTCGCCCATCGCCTCTGCGGGCGGCATCGAAATCGCAAGTCGAGCCGGTATCACCCGCCACAGCCGAGACGGTCAAAGACGTACAGAACGCACGACGCTCTTGGGTCGTCCGGCAGCATGGCGACCGCAAAGAACACTTGCTGCTCATTGATCCAGACGATCAGCTCATATACGAAGGTCCGTCGAGCGGCATACCGTTGTTTGCGCGACTGGGGCTGCTCCGGACGGTCGAGCTGTCCGAGAGCGCCAATCCTTCTACGGCGTTCACGTCGCATTCTTCCAGCGCGTTCGGGATCGTCGGTGCCGTCGCCGCTTCGAGCGACTTCTTCGACTTGTGTGTGCAGAAATGCCCCCAGGAGCTTATGCTCAACCTGGTTTCGCACTTTCTCTCGTCCAGTGAGGTACACGGTCCACGCCCGAGAGAACGCTTATAGCCCAGACACGTTCTTCCCCCTCCTCCACACGCCATCATTCGCAGCGGTGAGCGATGTTGTCGTGGCGGTATGGCATAGCTCATCTGTAGGAGCTCGTCGCGGTGGTGCAGCGACGACTCAAATGCACCCCACAGTATGGCGCCCTGCTTATGAGTATACTTGCAGTGACGGCCTGCCTGGTTGCCCCGGCTCGAGGTTCACTTCCGGTCTCACAGCGAGACACGGCCGGGGACGAGTACTTCAGCTTTGCCCAGGATCTGCTGCGCATCAGCCAAAACAAGCTTGACATCCGACACATACTCGCGCTCTATCGTGAGCATGACCATCGGGCTCGCTTTCTCAGGCTGATCCCAGACCTGGCAGTGTATGCTGAGGGTCAACAAGGCGCGGCCAGTGCGTCCAGCTCTTGAGCCCTCTCGAAAGCTAAGTGCAGGCCTTCACGCGAGCTTTGTAGCAGAAGCGATCGGTCTGGCGTTTGCGACAGGTCTGCATCGGAGCACAGACGAGTTCGAAATGGATCCTGTAACGGCACAAGCGAGTCCTTCCATACTCACCCGGCCCCGCCACAGTTCTGACAGTGCAGATCAGGACCCGCTTGTTCTGGGCGCTGTATACCCTTGACACAGCTCTAGCATACTCGCATGGCCGACCGGCGCTCATACGTCTATCAGAGTGTGAGTGATCGTCGAACTGGACTCGCTCACGCTAGGCAGCGTAGACTTCCCCGCGATCACGGACAATAGCCGCATCACCAAGACAGAGATTCTGCCCCAGCCAGCCGATTCCCCTGCGGTAGAGATGGCTACCGCGTCGAAGTGCCTCGAGGTGTACATCGTGCTGGACCAGGTGCCTGATCCTCACTGCCCATACAAAATAACGCTGAAGGCAGGTCTTATCTGTGATCAATGCTCCCTCGCATACTCCTCTCTCCCGCCTGTTTGGGCCTGCCGCATTCCCCAGCCGTACTCTGACGCACGAAGACGCGCTGCGCAAGCTAGAAGATATCGAGCAGATGGCGCCGTCGTTTTTGGTCCTGACGACTCCCAGCATCATCACCAACAACACCCTCCTCCTCAGCGCGACCTCGTTCCGCACCACCCTCCTCTTCGCCCGCACCCTTATAGCGCGCCACATCCTAGTGGACCAACTTGAACAGGCAGAACACGTCGACCGATCTACGGCGCTCATGGCATGCCGTTACGCCGTCGAAACGACGCGGCTGTACTCCCGCCTTCGACACCTGGGCTTGATCGATAGCTGTAGCTTCACCGCCGTGTCACACCTGACAGCGGCGGGACACACCCTGATTGCGTCGATGCGGCACGATCCGGACTTGTCACTCGAACATCGACCGGACCTACTTTCGATTATCGACTTGCTTTCACGCTTGTCGGGGCGCTTCTCCAGTGCGGCAACCGCGGCGAGCCTGCTGCAGGACCTATCGCAAGCAATGGAAGCGAGGCTGAACGAGTCGGTCTCGAGGGAATCCGTCGCTATCCGCGTCCTCGCGAGGCGGATGGCCAAGTCCCCAGCAGCGGCTCGGGAGGCAGTCCCGCTGTTGTCTGCATTCGCGGCGGGACATACTCATGGAGCGCCTCTAGAGCCGAACAATCTGGGAGGATCCAGCCGAGACGGTACACAAGCGAGTCCAAGCGTCGATCTCGGCTGGACGTTCCCGATCGAGATTGCAGAGCTCGCGTCCGAACCGATCCAAGATCCAATGTCATTCCTCAATGATGGTCTGTTCAGCAATAGCCCGTTCTCATAAAGCGCAGTTGCACCCAAGGTGATATGCATGGCATCCGGTCTACGTCTAAAACGGGCTGGGCCCGGTCACGCGGGGAGTCTGCTTCCTGGCAGAATAGCCGCTCCACGACTGCTGGTCAGTGACGTCTACGCGGGACAAGCCTGGACGCACCTCGTCGTACAGCCTCGAGTCAACACCGAGCGATAGCCAGGTAGCCCAGTTGATAGCAGCCGACAACCCTCCCCCGCAGGCTATAGTCAGTCTCCGCAATCAACAAGCGGAAGATAGACAGTGACTTACTATTCACAACGGTGTTTCTTCCTGTTAGGATGTGGTCTGACGTCTCTTTGCCCAGCGTCGCCTCGATATACTTCCTCAGCTCCTCGGGCTGCCTGACGTGCGAGAACCCGGCCGGATCCTGCAGCAACGATGTTGGAAAGGCAAGGGACACAGACGATGGGATGTGGCCCGACTCGTACGATGCAGCCGGTCGTGCGTCCACCAGCAAGGTGTTCCTCTCTGTCGTGCTTGAGCGGGCCGCCAGGCGGGTGATCTCCGCGAACTCCACGACCGCATTGGCCTTGACGGTCGGAACGGGGTACTCGGTGACCTAGGGTCAGCCTGCGCTGTACGGGGTTCAGGCGCTCCTCACGGCGGATGCCTTGGGGGGGCCACTCTCAAGCGGGACGCCTTCTTTGATGGCTCTGGGCAAACCGCCATCGACGATGGATACTTTCTCATGCCCGTAGATCTGGATTCAGTCCAGCTGGCTAGCGGTTTTTGCGACCGCGCACCTTGAAAGTCCAAGCCGTTCGCGGCGCAGCAAAGACCCCTTCGCCATCGTACACGATCACATGTGAGCTCCGAGTGACGCCGTGCTTTCCCGCAAACTCGGCAAAGCGTTGCGCGGAAGGAAGCATCAACGGATACCCATCCGGGTGAGGCTCCGACACCTCTTCGAGATCCCACCACCGCGCATTAGGGAACCGTGGACCGCGGTCGAACTCTTCGTATGCGTTTCGGTGAGGCGGGGGCTCGTATAGCCACGAGGCGTCGAGTATGACCGCGTCGGGACCGGACAAGTAGTGTGACGTGGGCGGGATGAAGATGGGAGGGCTGATGTCCCCGTCGTTGGCCGCCATGTTGATGTCGCGAATCGTTGAGGTTGATCTTCGACGTCCTTCACATACTCGCAAGTTCATACAGACAAAATATCAGCCCGACGCCGACTCGAAGCGCATGGTGAGGTCTTCCGAACTCGGTATGACGAAACATGGCGCGCACCGAGCTCGGCGTAGCGTGCGAAGGCACCATTCCGAGCCCCAATCTCGGCCATGGCTCGGAAGGCCGAGGGGTCATCTGCTGCTGGCTGAGCACATCGAGGCTGTACTAAGGGAGACATCTTCCTAGTGATGCATGTGTGGATCCGCATTCACAACGTTGCTCACCGGTGCTCTCGACGAGAATGACAATCGTGCAGAGACCGACGGTATTGATCATCGGCTGCGGACCCGCGTAAGTGAGCCCCTTCGGGTCAGGGACCTCAGTTGAGCTGCAGCGGGTTGGGCGCTATCGAGCAGTTCAAGAGGAAGGGCTTCGATGTGGTCGCATACGAGGCGCGCCCAACGGTAGGAGGTCTATGGTGCGCTTTGTTGCAAGCATCACCGGGGCATCGGTGCTAATGGCAGGAATTTCGACCCGAATCCTCCCCCTTGTACCGTCACCTTCGACAGCGAGGGCCATGCTATCGCCCTCTCGCCGCTCGAGCACGAGGGCAAGCCCGTCCCCGTACCGACGCCAATGTATGCCGGAGTCATAGCGAACACCCCATGCGTAAGTGTCTGAACGAGCATCGTGTCAGACTGTTCGCCAGAGGCTGATCAATAGGAGATCATGCCGTACCGCTCGCACCCGTACCCCAAGGGCACGGCCTCCCTTCCTACGTTCGACGTGATTCGTTCGTACCAAGTACGGCATGCCGAGAAGTACGTTGACCACATACGGTTGAACCGCGTGATCACTCGCGTCCGGCACAATCCCGTCTCCGGGAAGAAGTGGGCTGTGGAGTGGACGCCCTCGTGGAGTAGCGGCCTGCCCGATGTTGGGCAGGTATATCAAGAAACCTTTGACTATGTTGTCGTTGCGAACGGGACGGACTCGCGGCCGTACATACCGTACATCGACGGACTGTGGGACTGGAAAGGGAGGATACTGCATTCGAGATGGTATCGCCGACCGGAAGACTTCGCGGGCAAAGTGGATAGGACCTGGTTGGGTTCTGCATAGTCGCTCACGGCAGACAGTGATGGTCGTTGGCTCTGGGCCATCCAGTGCGTGTCCCCACCATTATGATGTGCGAGCTGATCAGTAGGTGCCGATATCGTCCGGGAACTTGGCCTGCTACGCGTCGCCAAGTCACCTTCCGCCGCGCAGAGGATATACCGGTCATACCGCTCCAAACCTCGGTACGACACACACCCTGAGCTAGGCTGGCCCGCGCAAGTTGAGAACGTAGGGCCAATGACCATCGTACATGCCCCTTGTGCGCGAAGTGCTCACGGATCGATTGAGACAAGTGACGGGAAGACACTGGACGATGTGGATGTAAATGGGGAATCCCTGCATGGAGAAAAGCTGATGACAGGTGATCATCTTCGCCACGAGCTATATGGCCCGCTTCGAGTTCCTCCACCCGGCTGATTCGCCTTTCAATCGAGCCCCTGTCACACGCTCTGACGTCGTGCCAGCAGATGCCCGGCGCCCGCCAAGCGAGGTCGTCGGTTCATCGAAATTAGAAGGAGGGCATCGTAAGCATTTCGACTCTGACTATATGCCGTCGAGCGACACGTCAGTCGATACTGACCCCAGGCGTCCACAATCTGGACCAGCACCAGTTGTTCTACCTCCCCGACCCATCCCTCGCCTTCCTGCTTCTCCACGCCGAGGCCATCCCGTGGCCGTTCTCTGAGATGCAGGCCCGGGTGGTCGCGGCGGTGTGGTCCGGCCACCCCTTCGACTTCAAACCCCACCCGGACGAGGAAAATGACTCGCATTCCGTCTTGGTTCTGGGTCATCCGGGCGAATTCGAGTATGCAGAACGCTTGCTCAAGCTCATCGGAGAGGGCGGCCCGGAAGAGGTCGATAGCGAGGGACGCTGGGGCGCATGGGTGGAGTGGAAGAAGGAGCTGCGAGCCGCCATCGACTGATCGGCGCTGATTCCCCGTGCGACGTCTGGCCGGCTGCTGAGTTCGGGATTTCGATTTAATGCATGTCTGTTGCCCGCCTGTATCACGTATCATACCTCGTCCGTCTGAGCCTCCCAAAAGTCCGCTATCAGTCGCTTCCCATCCCGCTCGATAACCTCGACGATGGTCGTGGCGCTCGACTTGGTCGTCACTTGCCCGGATTTCGTAGTCGTGGTGTACTTTGTAGCCTGAGCGACGACCCCCGTTCTCCCCTCCTCGTCTTTGGGGACGACGTCGAGGTCCTGGATAGCGACTACAACGCCATGTACGGATGGTCGGAACTTGTTGAGCATGAAGTCCGTAAAGTCGGCAGCGGTCATCCGGTTGCCGTTGATCCTGCCCTCAGCATCGTTCGAGAGGGGCATTCCAACGGCGTCTCACACAATCTTGGCGTCCGGGGCGAGCTCCTCTGCCAGCGCCGACTGCGCGGTGGCGTCGTCGGGCTGGAAGAGCACCCTTCCAAAGAAGTCGTCCACGAAGCGCGCGGCGGACAGTGTGGACATGCTGCTGGACAGTGGGCATGCTGAGCTTGCTGAGCTTGCTGGATTGATTGCCTATATATGCCCGAACGCATCTGCGGTCGTGCGTTCAGACCTCGGTCTTCCGAGCTCGAATCACGCGAAGATGCCTCATCAGCGTGACCAGTTGACTCAGCCGTAACGGCGTTTACCGCCTCTCGCTCCTCGGTAAGAGGTGCATCGCAGAGTGGGACGCGATACATGGGGCATGATGTCAATCTACAACGCGCTTATCGCTTGAACAGACTTAGGCGTACGACGCCCAGGGCCTTCGCTTCTCCTTACCTGGCTCCTCTGGCGTCTCCAACCTGGGCCACTCGGCGTCCATGGCATCGTCGTCCGCTGGCTCCGGGACCGCAAGAGCACGCCTTCTGTTCTTCTTCGGCTGCTCGATACCCAGCTGCTTCTCGTAGCTCTCCTTCTCCCTCACCACGCCGACGTTCTTCCTCCTGAACATACGGCGCTTCAACAGCGCATGCTCGTACTCTTTCGTGATGTACTTGAGCTTGGCGATGCCGTCATAGTCCTCCTTCCGTACGAGCCGCTGATGCAGAACATCCACATCCGTGAAGAGCAGATGAGGCGGCACGTCGGCTTCGGGCGTTCGCGTCGTATCAGTGATCCTCGATCCAAGCGCGAAGATCTTGTGTGGCTGGTAATCCACCGGAATATCCGATTGCGGGTACCGCCTCTGGAACTCTTGCAGCAGAGCAAGCGACATGGCCGTGTGGTTCGTCATTGCGTACAACCTGATTATCGACTTCCAGCAGCGCTCGATCTGTCGAGGCCCCAAGCCCGCAAGCCATCGTTGGCGTCGACTTTGCAATACCGTGCGTAGTTCCGTTACCACCACCCCGGTCTCCTCAACAGTCGCGGATGCCGATGAAGAGGTCGCCGATGTTGTTCCCAGCGTCTCACTAGCCGCAACGTAGTCGATGTAGTCCTTCCAGACCCGCTTGCCCCATGCGGCTGCCATAGCCTTGTCGTCTGCAGTCTCGTCCTTCCGTCGTCCGGCAGCACATCGTTCGAGAAGCATCATATAGCTCCATCCGTTTGGCTTTACGCTCGCATCGACCGATTCGACCTTTTTCCACGTCGTAGCCCACGCTTTGTACGCCTGTTCCGTCGTCGCGGCGTGCTCGAGCCATACGGAGAGGTACGAGTTGACCAGCCGAGTGCGCAGAGTGACACCCGCGAGCGGATGAACGAAGAAGCTCGTCTCGCCCTGACGGCCGGCCTGAGTGTCGATGAGAATGCGGTCGAAAAGCGCTGAAGCCTCGCGAAGCGCATCCGCGCTGGTCCTGGGGGTATGCCACGTCCTGTCGGACTCATTATCGCCGGTATGGGTCACCGCCTCTGTAATCTTCTCCAGATTCCTCGCTTCGAGAAGGCCATCCATCACGTCCTCCGCCTCCTTGATCTTCACGCCCCGACGGCTGACCTTCGGCTTCCATGCCGCATACGTCATAAAGATGCTACTGAGCATCTCCTCTTCCGGCCCCTTCATCGGCTGTCCAATCTCGATCGAAGAGCCCACCAGGCCCAAGAACTCCGAAAGTATCCATCGAGCCCTCTCAATGTCCCCAGCCCGCTTCGTGCCCTCCAACAGAGCCGTAAATGTCGACAGAGTCGGTACATGCGGCGACCAAAGCTTTTGAGCCTTGTCCTCGAAAGGGGGGACCACCGCTTCCTGATGCCTCGCGAGCATCTCCCGCAACAAGTCGAACGCTTCGAGATAGCCACCCTTCGTACTGCTCAGCGCCCGGATAATCGTGTCGTACTCGTCCCGAGTCGGCTTGACTTGATTTCCCTCCGTCGTCATCTCGATCCACAGGTCCCTCGCCCGTTCCGGCTGAGGGTCCCTCGAGTCCCCGCATGCCCTGATCATCGTCCTGTACACCTCCTTGTCCGGTACCGGGTAGGCGTGGAGTCGCATGTGCGTGAACAACTCCCAGGCCAGTGCGCGAGTATGGGTCGTGGACTGGCGTTGACTGGTCGAAGTGGTGAAGTGGGCGAGGAGGTGGTTGTAGCATTCTTGCGGAAGAGGCTCTCCTCGCCCCTCGAACTCGCGGAGATATTGCAGCGCGGTTTGTGTTGATGTAGTGAGGAGAGATGTCAAGATCGAGTTGTGGTGCACAGCCGATATCTCGCCGCCGACTAGACATTAGTGGGGCACTTTGTGTTTCAGCATGCGCCGACTCACGCGCTACGAAGGAGCCTATCAGTCGAGAGATTTCCTCTGTACGTCCTTCCTGGGCATCATAGCGAATGACCCTGTTGAGCTGTTCCTCCGCCGGGCGCATGCCGTGTTGCTACATCGTCAACCACCGCCACCATCGGAGGCGGATCACTCACCATCATAACGGCCAGCAAGGCTTCTGCTCCACGCGTATCTCTCCTGTACATCTGCCATGAGCATCCACGTCGCAAAGGCCCTTGACCACTCACAAAAGACTCGAAGAGGGCCTCCCACTCGGTGTGGCTGACCAGCCCAACGGAAACGTCCGCTGGTCTGACCACCTCCTTCTCCTTGCCCTTCACAGAGAAGCCGATGGTCGCGGTCGAGCTAGACGGGATGCTGATTACCGAAAGTCCTGCCGCAATCCGGATAGCCTGTTCCGTGACCACATCCACCTTCTCAATCTCGGTCGATTGCGTGTCAGCCGGTGGAGGCGAAATGAGCTGCAGCTCCGACAACCGCTTATCCAACCCGCTCAAGACCCGCTGCACCGTCTCCCTGTCCATTCTCGACGCCCCAGGAGCTTCAATCTGCGGCCGATGATCCTCCAGTGCTGCCGCCTCCTCCGCGCCAGAAGCGACTACAGCGGCGTAAAAGTCCCGTAGAGCCATCTCGTCGTACTCCGCATGATCTTCCTCTGCAAGCTTGGTCAGGCGCAACTTCAGCGAGTGCTCTACCTGGTCCTCGTCGACCTGATTCTCGGTCTCCTCTGCGACTTCGGGCTCGGGCACGTATAACGGTTGTCGGGAGGGCGGGAAGGAAGGCGGTGGGTATTTGTCCAGGTGCAGCGGGGTGTATTGCTGCCTGACTGTCAGCTGGGTGGCCACCGGTTCAAGGCCATACGCACAAAGGGTGATAATACGCCTTTGACAACAGTCGAGCGGTCCGTACCCGGATGATCTTCCGAGCGATAGATGATGATCTGAGCATGTTGATGATGGTGAGAGAGTGGGTTGCAGAGTCAAGAAGCCAACATTTATGCTCTCGAGTTCCGCCGCCGGCCGGAAATTCATAGGCCGGCACGTGACCTGGGTCCGTTGCTGTCGCTCTGTTGCTTATGCTAAGTCTTCCGCTTGCCAGCACTTGGCTTCACGCTAAGGCAGATGCTCAGGTAGTTCAGTGCATGATATGTCGTGTCGCTATGCATACAATTATGGTCGCATCTACGCGCGACGCCGCGGGCAGATATGCTGACTATTCGTCGCCCAGGATTAACCCGACCTCATCTATTCTGTTCTTCTCCTTGCCATTGCCTGCATCTACGCCACTGCTTCTACTCGGATCATGGAATACATCAACGCCTGATTTGATTAGTCGTTGCTACTCAAGTCGCTCCCAACCGGACTGACCTGATGCTAGCGAGTCGATTAAGAGCTGCAAGCGATCAGGGCCGAGGGTAGGGTCCGCCTGCATGATCAGCACTGCCAATGCCTAGCACTTCTTTTAGACAACAGAGGGATAAAGAGATGAGAGCTTGTAGACATACCGCTCTCAGCCTCTCCAGATCATCTCCGAAACCCTCAACCAGCTTCTCCATATACACTCTCCTGAACCGGGTCCGCCTGTCGTCGTCCGTCCTGCTCTGCACAGCCGACAGGAACGAAGGGATCTCACGCGGAGGTGGGCTGGGCGATAATGTAGGAGCACGTTGCCTAACGGGCTTCGCGACACCATTGACGACCGCTTGGGATTGCAAAGCCGGCCGGCTCGAGTCATCGTCGCTATCGCCCTCCATGTTGGAATCATCGGAGTCCGAGCTACTCGAATCGGAAGACGAAGACGAAGATGACGACGACGAGGCTGAAGATGATGAAGAGGAAGACGATGAGCTAGAGGAGGAAGAAGACGCTCGGTCGATGTCCATCTTAGATATCGTAGCGGGTTTGGCGGTCTCCTCATCCGAGCTCGAGTCGTCGCCTGACGATGAGGAGGAAGATGAGGTTGGCGAGTAAGAAACTTGTCTTCTTCTCCTCTTCCTCGCTGGCTTTGTCGCCTTGGCTGTAGATGCAGCGGCCATGATGTTGTGAGTAGGGTTGTGATGTGGACGGAGCAGGATCAAGTGGCCGTCGGAAATCTTGAAAACAGGGCCCGGTGCAGCGGACATCGCCGCCAACCCCTTTCATTAGACCACGGCGGCTACACGCTTTGCCTCTTGACCGCCGACCTTCCTGGTCGAGACCGTGCAGAGCTCCGCCTGGAGTCGGGGCAGGGAAGCGACAAGCATTCTGCATTCTACAGTCATAGCAAGGGCTGCCTACTTCGCGAGCGCAGTGCTCGGAACTTGCGAAATCACACCGATGCCTCAACCTCCTCGGAAGCAATTTGCCGGAGATCACGTAAAGGCAGGCGATCGTCGGTTGTCGGCTGCGACGTAGAGTACGTTTCAAATTGCCTCTGGCGCGACTTGGACATCTCGTCGTTTCTGTCGCAGTCACTGCACTTCAGTGGAGTTCTTCCTAGACATCGCAAACACCACGCTTGACTATGAATCCTCGTGTAAACGCAAACGCTCGAACTCTGCAGAGGAACTTCGCTCGCAGTCGGTTAACGGGGTTGTAACGGGGCGATCGATCACGGCTGAAACACGTCCAGGCCGAAAGTCGTCCGTGCCGGGCCGTTCCTGATCATCCCGACTTCTCGCCTTCACGAACGCTCTCGTCGTTTCGGCTATGATCAACGGACGCTTCACAGCGATGACGGGGGCGGTGTGATCATTGAGCGGTATTGGCGATGGTCACACAACCTGGCAACGGATCGCACTCGGGATGTGGTTGTCTACAAGTGCCGGCCAAAAGCTGTAAACAAGGATGAAGGACGCAAGCTGAAGTGTGTGGTGGGTTGAGTGATGCATCTACTGATTCAGTGGACCACCCTGAAAGGATGGGACTGACTCGACGCGACGCATGGGGCCAAAGGACGTCTTGGTCTCAACCACATTGCTTAGGCCGTGTCAACAATGACCCCATCCACCTTTGCTCGCCATTCGTCGCCGTCGACGCTGGTCGATAATCACTCGGTATCGACCTTGCCCAGCTCCAAAGCCTTCGATCGACGCTTCCCAATCGTTCAACGACTGCTTCGACCTCGCCAACGCAGATCCTCCGTCCATCGGCCACCAAACACGCTCACGACCCCGCTCCGACTGACTTTTCGCTTGGACCATCGAAATTTCGCTAATCATCGCCTCGAGACGTCGTCGCCTCACCGAGGCGCATGCTTAGCATGCCCTCTCCGCCTATTCAGCCCCGGCCGCGCAGCTGGCGGGAGAGTCTCACCGAGGGGATAAATCCCGATTATGCCGCGCTCTTGGCCTCGTTCGATGACCCCCCTGAACCGTCTACGTCCCCCACGCGAGAGCCCGCCGCGATCGATGCTGCCTCAAGCAACGATGATCCCTTGAACGTACTGGGATCACCCCACAAGCTGCCCGAGATTCGAGCGACATCCCCTTCGCCCGGTCGACCAGGCCCTTCGACAGCTCGCAGCGATGATTCCGCCAGCCCGTTGCCGGATCCGCCTAGTCGCGCACAGATCTTTGACGCGAGGGGCTCGACTGAGGGTCGGACGATGGTACCAGAGGAAGGTGGTTCTGGTGTTCATACTGCGTTGTGTACGTGGGCAAGATCTGAGATGAAGTCGTGCTGATAAGCAGTGTCACGAAATCCCTCTATCTTGAGTCACAGCAGCGCTGGGACCTCTGCAACACTCAATGCCGCGTACCAAGGGGTCTTTTCGCAACTCGACGCCCTCGCCAGCGAGACGATCTCACTCAGCAACCCTTCATCACCCGCCCTCCCGGAACCTGCACCTCTCCCTGAACCGGCGTACATCCCTCCATACCTCCGCGGCACTGGCGCTTTCGACCTTTCCCCTCTCGAAGCCGTCTCGGAGCGCACAGAGCCCCTCTCCGGCGTCCCGAGTATCCGAAGCTTGCGAAGCTCGCGTTCCACTGGTACGCTCGGTTCCCTGACTCGCGACGGTTCGCGCAAAGACTTCTCTGCCGGTTCCGTTGGCCGCAGGGTCCCGTTACCCCCTTCGCCCGTCAAAGGACCTCGCTCAGAACTATCTGCGTCGGGCAGCTTGCACAGCACCCCTCAGGCCTCTCCAAAGAAGGCGAGCGACCTGATCAAGATGTTCGAATCCAAGGGCTCTGGCCCTCCTCCACCTCAACCGTCATTCGCGCCGGCTGCCATGTCGAGGACGAGTGCGTTCGCAGCGGCTCCGACGGTCAGTCCGGGGTCTAGCTCGAGCTCGAAGGCTGGTGCTTCCATGCCCATTCCCGCCGGTGCGCGCGAGCCCGCATCGCTAGTGGGCTTATCAGCCAAGCCGCAGTATACGGCACCCGCGCCAACAGCTGTTGCCGTCCCGCCGACATCATACAGGCCGACAGATCCTACGAATGTCCCAGAGATACCGACGCCTACTCCCCTTCGACCATTCAAGCCAGCTAGGTCGCCTTCGCCTATCTCAAATTTCCGGAGTATGGTCGCTACGTGGCGAGCGCGCGCCGGTTCTCCCTCTCAACGAGTCATCGGATCGCCCGGACAAGGCGGAGACACGCCCCGATTGTTCGGCAGCGATCGAGCCTGGATTGTTGCCATCAGGCGACGCAAACGGGATGATCTCGAGGACAGGAACGTTCTGGCGGAGAAGAGCGACGAGCCCGAGCCTGCCCCTCCGGCTCAGAATGTTCCCCTCCCGCACTCCGAGCCTTCCATTTGCAAACAACCACCCGCGAAAAGAGACGACGACGAGAAGAGCAGCGTCGGACGAGGCCTCTCTGTGTCGAACTTTGCCGAATCGGAGCCCAGGCAGCTGACGGGCGAGGTGAGTCCCAGAGCTGCCGGAACGCCAAGCTGATGACAGCCGATCCGCATCGGAATCATCTGGTACTTCAACCCGCATGAAGCTTCGAAGGCTCCCGATTATGAGTGGGTCAAGACGGATGCGAGGCTGTACAACGAAGGTATACTCTTGGAATGGAGGAGCCCGTCGGGGAAGAAGGCGACTTGCACCATCGATCTGGTCGGCTGCGACGGTGCGTACACGACGACACGACATGGCTGATACGCAGGAGTGTATTCGACGGGACTGCTGTACCAAGATATCATGGACAATGATATTGGAGCGATTGCCATGCGGAGGCAGAATCCGGAACTCACACAGACTCTCTCGCCCTTTCGGCTGGTAAGTTTTACAAGCTACCTCGCCATGAACTCGCTGATCATAGACGTACAATGACGGCAATGAAAGGTTTGCGTGCGAGACACTGCAGGAGCGGAGTAGGCTATTCTGGCATTTTTAGGCTGTGCTGACACGCAGTCCGCTGGGTCAGCGCCATCTGGAAAGCTCTGGAGACGAATCAAACCGAAAAAGGGCCGCCATCCGAGCGTGCCGCGTCTCAGCGCTCTCAACCTGGGTCAGCCGTTTCTGGTGAAGGCTCTGCTTCGACTCACTTCTCGACTGGCGACGCCCAAACGGGTCTCTCCCGCTTCTCGATCCTGGCGGGTGGCTCGATTCGGGGCCATTCTGGACCGGCTGTGGCATCAGACGATCAGGTAATCGTCACAGCCGCTGGGAATGTCGCTCCGATCGTTCAGCGAGGATCGCGTCGGCTGACAGCTGGCGGCCCACACCGGACCCAGTCACTGCGGCGAGTGGCATCTGAAGCGGACTTGTCTGAAGCGGGTGTACCAAGCGAAGATAATCGCCTTTCCGAACCTGATCACGAGACTGGTCCGCTCACTGTCGATGCGGCCAGGTCACAGGAAACCTCCCGGGATTTCACCTTCGCTCGAGGTATCTCTCCGCCTCAAATCGCTTCTCCCCCACCGGGTTACCTGTCACCCTCAACTGAGCGAAGCGCCTTCGCGACGGCCATGTCGAACATGGGATCCGAGTACCGCACACCGCAGACTGCCTCAATTCCGCTGGGTACTCCTGCATCTACCGCTCGACCATTCTCCACGCCACAGACGCTGCACACAGCACCACCGAGTACGTTTGCAGGCACCGCACAACCCTTCTCATCCGCTCAATCGATGCATACCGCCCCAGTTGGCACTCCGACCACAACCGCACAGGACTTTGCTTCGTCGATGTCCATGCACACGGCCCAGCCCTTCACGCCGATGTCGACCGCCCGAGCCTTCTCTCCCAGCGGGTCGATGCATACTGCACCTCAATCAACTGCAGCTAAAAGCGCTCGGGGATGGACCAGCCCAACGACATACGAGATGGCTGAGTCGCACACCCCGAGCGAGCGGACGGCTATGCCCACCTTTGCGGTCAGCGGTCGCTCCCCCTCCAGCAGCGCTGCCACTGCCATCCCCGGATCCAGCACCGCGGCCGTTGGCACCGCTCGCACCGGCACGCAGTACAGCACAGCTCGAGACTCGGCATACTCGACGGCGTCTGGTGGTTTGATGTCGCCCTTCGATACGGCCGATGATCGTGCGTCTAGGGTTTCCACGCACTCGAGCGGATCGTTGTCGACGTACGATACCGCTCCTCCGCCAGTCCCCTCTCGAGACTCGCGGTATGACACTGCTTCGCTCGCACCCAGCAGTCCGAGGAGCTCAACTAGCCACGGCTCGACACCAACGGCTTCGTCGCCGCGCAAGTGGCAGCTGCAAGATGCCCCTGTACCGAGCATGCCGAGCGCGTACGAGTCTGCTCCGCCTCCTACCGAGTACGACACGGCGCCGTACCCGAGCGAGAAGTCTAGGTACTCGACGGCACCGACTGTAGGGGGCTCCTATTTCACTGCTCGACCCGCTACGACCCCTCAGCAGTCGGAGCAGACCTTATCGGCGTTCAAGACCGCCTCGGCCAAGTCGCCCTCGGAATACTCGACTGCGCCACCTCCGCCCGTCTCGAAGTCTGCGTCCATCGCGCCCAGCGAGGGCTTGTCGTGGCGGTCGGATGTGCAGGAGGACGCCGAGACGGCGACAAGGGTGTTGGATACCACCGACCTTGGTCTTATCGCCGATCTGGAGCGTAACTCGTCTTCCGGCTCGAGTCACTCGCTGCCCCGCGGCAGAACCCAGTATGAGACTGCTCAGGCATGGTCGACCCTGTATGGTACTGCTCCGGAAGGAACCACGTCCCGCACGGCGAGGGAGACGGTGTACCAGACTGCGAATGGGTCGCTTCCGTCCTGGTATACCCAGAGCACGTACATGACGACTGCGCAGGGTACGCAAGAGTGAGTGACTCAACAAATGGCGTGGACAGACGACGCTGACGGTAGGTCGTACCACACCGCGCCCAGTCAGCCGCCCCCCGGTCCGCCCATTTCGGGTCCGCCCAGCTCGCACCCGCCCAGCTCACACCTACCCAGCTCGCACCTACCCAGCTCGCATCACTCTGCGCCTAGCTCTGATAGTTCAAGGAGCAAGAGAAAGCCAGTGCGGTACCCCTCGCCTCCCCCGCCCTCGTCGATCCCCTCGGAGCCCTCTACGAGTATCCCGTCGACCACTGTGCCTCCTTCGAGCGCGCCGTCATATTCGTCTGCCGGGGCCAGTGTGGGAGTCCGAGCTGCGGATTTGCAGAGGCTGCTCAACTGGTTAATGGGGCAAGAACAAGCCCGAACAGGCCAAAACGGCCGCATCGAGACTCAGCTAGACCGGATCGAGAACAACACCAAGCTTCTCGCGGAGTTGATGCCCGGTGTGCGAGATCGACCACCTCCACTGCCCTCGAAGGATGACGACTCGCCCCCTCCTTCGCCATCATCCACTTCATCGTCTACTTCCTCCTCTTCATCCGCCTCTACGGCTCGACCTGTCACTCCGCCGCCGTACATGCCCGCCGACTCGATCCAGCGCCAGTTCGACGACATGCGGAACCTTCTGGGATCACTGATTGGACGTACAAACGATATTGCCGAGGAGGTTGCTCGCGAACGGAAGTTTAAGCTCGAGGCCCCTGCGCAGCCCGAGCTGGGTCGGATCGAGCGATTGTTGCATCGCGCGCTCTCTCGGCTCGGAGACAAGGAGTACGAGCTTCCGCCTCCTCCTCCTCGTTTGCCTGCTGCAGCGAGAGCGCAACCGCCTAGCAGCGCATCGACACGTACAGGATCATGGTACGACGGCTCTGATGCTGTCTACCCGGAGGAGTATGCGGACAAGTACAAAGCCCCGCCGGGCTCTTTTGTCGAGGTGTACGATCCGCGTCGCAAGAGGTGGTCGAGCGTTCCGTCCAGCTTGTTGGATGGTGATCCACCCGAAGCGGAGTTTGATGCCGACTTTGCCATTCACAACCTCCCGCCCGACACACCTCCCGAGGAGTACCAGCTTGGTCCGGTCGAAGTCCCCCAATTTATCAAAGATCTCGGCCGTCAGCGAGCGGGGCAGACACCTGCTCAACCCGTTTTCGAGTCGCTGGAATCCCCGCCCTCACCGTCTCCGCTGTCTGAGAAGGCACCGACTCCGCTGCATAAGGCGATGTCTACCGCTCCGCCTACGCCTTACGAAGAGCGAGAGCCGCTGCATGAGATGCACGATGTCGAGCCTGACCGTACGCCCCTCCCATTCCGCACCGAACAGCTGCCGGAGGAGCAGATGACAGTGTACTCGGAAGACGAGTACGACCGTCATCAGCCACGCCAAGGCCCGCCTCCCGCTCCTATCGATTTGCCCACGCCCGTTCGATCGCCCGGCCGAATGCCTGCTCAGGGGCAGTACGGTCCGATTCCCGGTGTTGGGATTCCCCCTCGTCCTCCGATGTCTGGTCCTGGTATGATGGGCATGCCGCCTCCTCCACCAGGAATGGGCGAAATGCCTCGCCCGCCGTTGCCTCGTATTGCTGGTGTCCGTGATCCGATCTCCACAACGTAGTGAGTGACTGGAGCATCGTTAGCATGTGACGAGCTGATGATAGCTTCCGACGCGGATTCCCGCCTCCAGGTCCGATGGGTATGCCACCGATGGGTATGTTCCCCGGCCCGATGGGTATGCCCGGTCCTGTAGGTCACTTCCCCCAAATACTGCTGTGCGTAAGCTAACACGTAGGGAATGGGTCCGTTCATGCCCGGTCTTCGTCCTGGTCTCAATGGTTTTGGTGGTCCGCTTGGACCGGTGGGTCGGTTCCACCATCACGAGAGTCGAGCTTACCGCAGAATGTCTATCCGCAAATGCGCCGCCCGCCGGTGTATCCACCCGGTGTCCCATCTACAGGAGAGTACGGTCTCCCAGCGGCGGCGCACTACGGCCGAAACGGACCGGGTCCTGCGGGCATGGGCTACGCTGGCACTGGTCGACCGCCGACTCTCCCGCCGGATGTTGGTCTGGGCGATACTACTTCATCCGATACCACTACCACCCCGACATCTGAGCACCTCTTGACTCCCACCACGGGCCATTCAGGGACGGGTGATGTGCCTTTACCTCCAGTTGTTGCCGCTTCTCCCGACATCTCCGCCGACTCTGTGAGTCGAGTTGCCATTACTTCAACGGGACGAACAGCACTGACCGCAGGACGACTCGTACCGCCGCACACTCGAGAATGCGCAGGCCCTCGCAGCTGCCTCCGGGGACCAGCAGAACGCGATGTCGCGATACTTGCACGGCATGTCGGACCAGATCGAGGATGCCAACCGCGGACAACGACAAGAACTCGCCGAGATCCTCGCTGACATTGGACGGCTGCGCGAGGAGCTCAAGCCGAAGCACGTCACGGCGCACGTCTTACCGGACGGCCGGGTCGTGTTGGGCGATGGACGTGTAGTGGATGGCATCCGCGGAGCACCAGCTGCTGGTGTCCCTGCCATCGTCGAGCCGCCAAGCGAGAAGCACCACAAGGCGAGGGTCTTGCCAGATGGAACGGTCATGATTGGCGATAAGATCGTGGACGGTATTCGGGGTGTACCCACTGCGCCGCCTGTGCCGCCCAAGGCGGGTGAACCGGATCTGGAGCCGATGGTCCCGCTCGAGACGGTCAAGGATATGGAGCAGGATCGCAAACTCGCTTCGCTGGCTGACAAGGGTGCGTGGCGCTGGAGAACCCAATTGACGAGGGATAAGAGCTGATGACAGTTGCCGAGCTCATGGCACGTTCGGAGCCTCGAGCTGACGAGCCGGTCGGTCACGAGAATGCGCTTGGTGTCCACGCGCTGGAACCCACCCCCAGACGACCGAACACCGATGTCACGCGTGAGAAGACGGTCATCAAGGAGCGGGAAGTCATCACGGACGGACCCTCCGGCCGGCACAAGGAGAAAGAGGTGGAAGATGTCCTCGAGCGGGACATGGTCACTGGACCTGGACTTGGCGATGCGAGACTGACGGATGTCCCAGTGGATGCTGCTGGTATCCCTCTCCCCGCTTCGCAGCCATCTTCAGCCGGAGCAAGGATCAACCCGCGTACTGGCAAACCGCTATCAATCCCCAAGCCGCTCTCACTCTCGCCTCATCAGCCATCGCCGGTCATCCCCTTTCCGGACGTTCCCGTGGGGTCGCAGTTGATCAGGGAAGAGCATGAGGAGGTGCGTGCTTCAAACCTCCGCTTCCAATCGCTGACTCCCAGATCATACAGAGACCGAATGGTGGACCACCCGTCCACACCCATACGACTACTCGTACATATGTACGCCCCGATGGAAATCACGTCGATGTAGTCGACTCTGGATTACCTTTAGCGCCGAGCTCCGCCATCCCGCCTGCGACTCTCGGCGACCCAGGAACCGTCCCAGGTCGTCAGCTGTCTGATCACGAACACGTCACGATGGGTGATGCTGCGCCCATCCCGCAGACTCACTCGGTGCACGAAGATCTGGTGCAGCATCCAAACATAATACCAGTCGATACCGCTCATCGATCTGTGTCTGAGGCGAGAGGACCTACACCCGGAGCGACAATGGCGAACGTCCCTACTTTGCCGGCTGGAACGGTACCTGTACCCGCAACAGCCACGAACATCCCGAGCCGTCCCGGAACTGTCGCTCCTGCCGTGACTCCTGCGCCGGCTTCACTACCCAACGCCCCTGCCTCTCAGCCACCTGCCACAGTCTGGGACACCAATCATCCGACGCACCCGGTCCCGGCCGCTACGACCGTGGCCAATGTCCCCACCGCGCCTGCAGCCGCTGCTCCGACCGTGGTACCTGCCGGCGACGGTGCGCCAGCACCAGCGACGATGTCCAACATCCCCATCGAGCCGCTTCCGCCTGCAGGCTCCGGCTCGATACCGGCGAATGTTGGTACTGTCGCACCGGAAGCGCCCGGAGGAACCGTCGCCGCGCCCGCCCCAGTGTCGTCGGGCAAAGGTGGGCGGAAAGCTGTGCGATGGGATTCTCATCTTCCAGGGAAAGATGTCGTGGGTGTGCCCAGTAGGACACCTCCGCCACAGTGAGCCGCTTTTGACGGGGCATGACACTGCCTACGGAGTCGCATAAGGCTAATTTGCAGCGCGACGACCGTTGCAAACGTTCCCACTGAACACGGCGGCGCTGCCCTTCCTCCAATGGTCATGGGCGACCCGTCCATGCCGCCCAGGGATCTTGCAAACGTTCCGCTCGTTCCGGCCGGCGAGACGCCCGGGGCGCACGACACAGCCGTCGTCGGTACCCCTGCACATGGCGCTACACCCGCTGGAACAGTCGCAAATGTGCCAGCTGGCGAAGCACCCGTTATGGATACGAACCACCAAGTCCATACCCCGAAACCCTCTTCAGGTTCCGGTCTGCTCACCAAGCTCAAACCGGCGTCTGCAAAGGAGACCATCAAGACCCTTACGCCCCCTGCCGCCGGTATCGTCCCGGGCTCGACCGCCGCGAATGTGCCTTCCTTCCCCGGCGAGGGTCCACGCGTCGTCTCGGAGACGCAGCCGCTCGCCCCAGTGAAGGATACCAGATTCTCCGATACGGTGCACACCACCCAGCCGCCTCTACCGATGGACGATATCGTCATTCCTGCCGGTGACGTCGTCGCGCCTGGACCTACGACCGAATCGAAAGGCTCGAACAAGCTCAAGAAGAAGCAGGAGGTTGTGACTACGCCGGGAATGCCTCCGTCAGGGTCGGTCCTTGGAAATGGACCAGCTGTTCCCGGCGCATCTGGAGAAGCGGTACCTGTACCGGGAGCGAAGCCGGCGGATATCGCCATACTCGAGGAGGTCGTCCTTCCGGACGGGACCATTGCCTACGTCCGTAGTGGTACCGCACCCTCCCTCGCCCCGATGCCTGCAGGTGGCTCAGCCGGTATGCCCAACATTCCAGCGGCTGGGGCAAACAACGGATCGAAGAAGGACAAGTCAAAGGAGAATGTTGGTATCACAGCCGACACTGCCCTCCCCGGTGTACTGCCTCACATTCCCGCCGAATCGGAGGTGGGCAAGGGGCATTGTATGATGTGCTGTCCTACCGCTCCGCACGATGCGTCGGGTCGACCAATCTTCCCGTGCGCGCACCAAGATGGCATCGCCGGACCGAGCCCCATGGACCGCGCCCGAGCCGCTAGCGCATCCCCACCGGGCGCACCGGGCGCACCCGGAAGCGGAGGCGGTAGGAAGAAGAGTGATAAAGTTGTTTCCCCACCGCCGGGTCTGCCTGATATACCCCTCCCACTCGGAGAGGAGGTCGCGATCAACCACGAGAACGTCGGTGGCTTGCCGTCCGCCGAAGCATTGGCACTGGTGTCGGGATCGGGATCGGGAGGAGGCAAGTTGAAGAAAGGTAAAGGGCCAGTTGGAGGTGGATCTGCTGGAGGGGCGTTTTCGCCCGAGGAAGAGGCGATGGAGGATGCGAGAAAGTTGGCTGGTGAGCCGGGAGTCTGCGTCATCAGAGAAGCAGGGCTGACTGAATAGCGAAGCAGAAAGCAGCGGCGGAGACTGCTTGTGGGTCGACATCTGCTCTGATGCCCGTATGCAAAGCTAATCACAGCGATGGAAGCCGCAGAGAGGGAGAGGATCCAGCAGGCCAAGGCGGAGAAGGCGAAGATGGCTGCGGATAGGCATGCCGAGCAAGTTGCCGCCCTAGCCAACTTGCAGAAAGCTCTTGATGCGCTGGCGAATGAAGGAAACGCGAACAAGGCGGCGAATGACGAGAAGAGTAAGGCGGCCGATAAGAGGAGATTGGAAAAGGCTGCGCGGGACAAGAACATCACGGAGGCGCTAGACAAGCTTGTAGTCGAGCGGGACGAGGCGAAGAAGCAGAAAGCGGTGGACGATAAGAAGCCCGGAACGCAAGCGATCCTTGACGCCCTGAAGTGAGTGCAGCTGGTCTATGTGTTCTGGAGGCACGATTGGCTGACGCGCAGGAACCAAGGCGACGGCCAGGCGCAGTTCTTGCGGAAGCTCGCGGCGGAGATCATGGAGCAGAACTCGAACCAGCATGGACTGACGCAGAAGGCGGCGAAAGAAGCGGCGAGGGAACAAGTGGGATTCAATCTAGCTGGATACCTTGACGACTTCTCAAAGGCGCTGTCGGTCCGTGTCGAGCGCGCGCTGCATAGCATGCCGCGTGCGAAGCGTGAACTGACGCATCAGGGTGAAGTGCGTGTGCTGTTGAAGGAAGTGGGCGATCTGCGCGAGTCCCGTAGGGCACTGTACATGTGTGTTTCCCTCTCCCTGTGGCTTGGTGCGCCAACACGCTGTACCGGTGCTGATACTCTCAGGGAGATCGCTGATCTTCTTCTGATGAAGGGACGACAATCTGCCGGGTGAGTGTCGCTTCTGCATCGTAACATGAGCACCACTGATCGCATCTTGTTGTACCCTCGTCTCGTCTGTCGTCATACTCTCCGTCGCCATGCCCTGTCCACTTTGCCCACACTGCCATCGATCCTCCGCCGACTCGCCTGTCTTGGTCATGCCCGCCTACCACTACGTCACCTACCTACCAAATCGGCCCATGCCGAACATCGACCCCGATCCCAACGCCTCTGTGAATCCTCAAACACCTTTGACCAACAGCGACCTCATGGCTATCCTGCCGTACCCGGTCGCCCCGCCCAAGAACCCGCAGCAAAAGGCCGCAGAGCCGAAGAAGGTGAACGTTTTGGCGGTATGAGGCGCTGTAAGCTGACGGGCAGGATGGCAAAGGCGGTGGAGGTGGAGGAGGACAGAAGAATCCTGGTGGTATACCCGCTTGGTCGACTTTCATGCCGAACGGTCCGCCTGTCATTGGCGGGCCGGCACGGCCTCTTCCTCAACCCGGCTCTACCGCTCAAACGGCTGCGGCGCCGCCTTTCCCGCTGATGAACCTCGGTGGAGGCGCTGTGCCTCCCCCGCCTCCACCTCCCCAAGTGAGTCGGGGAATCGTCAAATCGGGCTGAGCTGATATCAGTCCCGACCGATGCCGCAGCTCTAGATCGTCAGAAGGAAAGCATACCATATCATACTCGACTTCACGACTGGACGATAATCAGGTTAAAATGGGCGCAGTTTGTGCGTAGAATGTCGGCGACCCGCCCGACCAAGGTGGATCGATGTCAACCAGATGGGAGATTGGGTGAATGGGCGCCTGTTTATACGAATCACGATGAGACCTGACGAGCTTGACGATCGCATCTGATGCATCTTGTGCAATGTCCTGCATTCTGGATCCGTTGGACGCTCTTTGCTCCGTTCCTCCTTGTGCAACGGCATGCTCATACTTGTTCGTCAAGGTCGTCAATGTCATCATGAAGTGTCCGCGTCGAAGCTAAGGCCTGAGATGGCAGACCATCACGGCGTCCTTGCCCATCGCTTCGGTGTACACGGTCTTCAGCTCGGGCATCGCCTCCGCCTCGGCCTTCCTATCAGCCAATTCAATTCCTCGACGGACTCTAGAGCACAACTCACCGCAGGTACAACGTCCACACCCTCCCCGATGAACATCGGCGCGACGGTAACGACCACGTTGTCGACTAGCGGCGATCCGTCCGGTCTAGGAGGAGCGTGCAGGAACGAAGAGAGAATACGCGAGCCTCCTTCGATCATGACGGACTTGAGCTGCAGTCGAGCAAGGAGATCCGGCATGCATCCTGGTGCTATGCGTCCTGTCGTTAGTAAGTCTCGCCGGTCGACACCTTTGACTGCCGAGAGATCGAGGACCGGTCGTCGGCGTGGGAAAGGATAGCTTGGCAAACGTACCATTTTCATCCAGCGGCTCCTGGACGACCCTCGCTCCTGCCGCTTCTACCTCTCGTATTCGGTCCGCGTCCACCCCATCGCCGCAGATGATCCATGGTTGTCGGATTGTCTCTGGCTTGCTGGCACGGTTGTTCCATTCTGAGAGGATTCGGGCGGTGAGAGGGAAACGGAGCTTGGGGTCGAGGATGAGGGGTTGAGGAGGGAGCGCGTCGACCTCGGGCGGGATAAGCTGGACTGCTGTCAGCCCATTGCTGGGATTTGCGGTTGGTATCCGAAGCAGCTATGTTCACCAAGCATACGACTCACTCTTCAGACGGGGATCGTCGAGTATGATGGTGTTTATGCCGACCAGTATCGCATCGTGCATGGTGCGCATCCTGATATGAGCGATCAGTGCAGAGCAGGCACCGAGCTACCACCTCACGAGCACAGTCTCCATCATGGGACCAATGCTTGAGAAGAAGTCGATTGGGGCCAGAGGTGATGCAACGTTGCAACGACGTACCAGTGCGTCATGAGCATGGTTTCAGGTCCACTTATGATCACCCTCGCGCCATCCTTGCCTGCGATCTTGGAGTCGAGCGACTGAGCCCATGTGAGCGTAATGGACGGTCGATCCGATGCTGGCGGGAGATACCTGACGAGAAAAGGAGGAGGGGTGATAGAGGCCATAGTTACAGGTCGAAGTGAAACTGTAGCTTTCCAAGTCGCGCTTCGACTTCAGCCTCGTTTCATCGCTGCAACGACGATGCGGTATATTTATCTGCACCAATCCAATCCATGCTTTCATCGGACGCACATGAACTACCCTCAGAGTACGCATCAGGCAGCGCGAACGATCGAGGATTTGTGCATGAGAGTCAGCAGCCACGACAATGCAGCGGCTGGAAGAGGTGTTGGGGGGG